>LIAE01007015.1:27094-98477 GCA_002287525.1 Diploscapter pachys
CTTGCCCATCACTCTATGTTCGCAACTTTTGTTCGAATTTTTAGCGCACTTTGTATCGCGAAGATAATGCAGTTGAATATAATTTTAACGCTCATTATTGCATTACATCCGATAGAATTAGCTAGAAAAATCATTCATCGATAATTAGCGCGCTTTATTGTAAAATTATATGAGATTAATTTTCCTATCGACCTATGCATTATGTTTTGATATTGAAATGCCGATAGGTCATTGTAAAGTAACTACATCGAAAATGAAGATCAACCTACGATTTTTTCCTACGACGTATCAGTTTCATTTCAAATTTTTATGCATAATCACTCTGAATGGACTATATTTCATTCAACAAAAAATTGGTAAGAATTTATTGCAATTAAATTTTTTTCTAATATTTGTTCAGTTTGCTTCTAAACATGTCAAATTGATGAACCAATTTCTGTTCAAATGCACGCAATCGAGATATCGCATTACACCGAACACCAAAATACAGCCAATTTTAATGACGCGTAGAATATAATTCGCTGCCTTTTTGTCCTGTCAAATCTCTTATCCAAATAAAGTCGAAATGTAAACATTTTGATTTTGGAAAACCCAATATTATTAGCATTTCATCTATGAAGATATAATAAAATACTCGTTATGATTCAAAAATATGCATTTTGAATTAGAAATTTTCTAAATTCTAACCTTGTTGTTGAGTGTCATTTTGTCCCTCAATCAATAGGAGTTGGATAGAGAGAATGACGGTAGAAAATATTATTGCCGGACGCATTTCGGATGCAAATTTGTATGTAGCAAATCGAAGATTAGGCTAGCACGTGAACATGGTCGGAGTGTTTAAGCAGCTGGATGAAGATGATGAGTAGAAGCTGAGAATAGATGCAAGGAGGACACTTGGATATGCAACTGCGACTGAAATAAAATCATTTGACTACCGAGATATTAGCGACATCGAGAATATCGAAGGAGCAGAGCGAATGGGAATGAGGGATTATCGATTGCAGCTGCTTGGCTAGCAGCTTCTTCGATGCGTCGAGCAGAGAAACAGAACAAGTGTGACGTAAAGGATGAAAAGAGGGAAATCCAGAGACTGAAACAGAGATGAAAGAGACTGAGACATGGGGCATGGGCCGAGCACGAGACTCCAGAATGACTCCAATGAGAGAAACTTATCATAGCTCCTAAGGACAAGGATTCCAGATGTTTCCAAATTACATATTATTATTGTTGTTGTTGAAAATATGAATGCTTACTATTTGGAAGAAGACGTATATAAGGGAGTAGATCCAGTTAAATTATGAATCATTTGTTTGCATCCAGTATTTGCAAATTATTATGCAAGTTATTTCAGAAAAGTGAATGCTATTGTTAATTGGAGAGAGAAAAGATCAAATGTACAATGATAATGAAATTTATTGGAGAAACTGCAAGTAGCAATCAAGTTTGCATTCCTTAATCTAACTTTAGAGAATGTTACGCAAACATTGATTATAGGCGTGTCGTTGCATTTAGATATAAGATTTAGAGTTATGCATACTGACCGAATACGATCGGGAAATTATAGCCTTGCATATGAAGCTGATAGACTGAAACTAGGCAGTAAAACACTAGGCCTGAGCTGCAATCAACATGCTGAAGAATTATACTTACGTGATTTTTGGTAAATCCTCAACTCTAAGCATGTTTTCGCATTGTCGACTAATAATTTTATCCCTCGTTGGGCGGCTAAATATAAGATAAGATATGCGGAATGGAGAATGAGAGAAGTAAACGTAGAGATCGCAAACTCCATCCCCTTGCATGTTTCGCTTTTGTTCAAAAAGTGATCATTGAAAACAGCAAAAATAGAAAGCAAGTCCCCTTCAAAATTGATGTTCACGAAAGATTACTATCAGAATCAATGAACCACCCATAGAAATGGTTGTTCGTCAGAATATTTTGTCAGAAAGTGCGCGTTCGCAGGCGCTCGCGGGACTTTTATGTCACTAAATCGTGTTCATTTTCCTGGTTGATTTTGGTAGCACTTTTCGACTAAAAGTTATTTTGATTCTATTTTTATTCATAACTGTCTTAGTTACATCGTATTTGATTATTTCGAGTAGGAAATTCTCGAAAGTTGTAAACAGTGCAAAACCATTTAGTCTCTAATTAAATGTATTGCTTAGCTGGAAACTGGGAGAATTGAGAAGTGAACAGAGTAACGGATAAATTACTAATGGAGGTAAGTACATAAAAGGTAGGTAGAAATGAAAGAAAAAGGAAGGGATGATTTCATATTTCGCATTTGATATTAGCTTCGGAATTCAACGAAATGTAAGAGATTTGTGAAAGATTGGAGGGAACAGGATTAAGGTTTGAAAAAGGAGGATGATAAAGGAATAATGCACTCACCTCAATGGATTATCATCAAATTTTTAAAAATATCTTCTTGCAAAATATCACGAAAAATATGATTTTCCTATGCACAATGCTTTGCCCATAGATAGCAGAAAATGAGATCGTCGACGCGGTGAAAATGATTACTGAGAAAAAATAATAATTAATGGAAGTAGGTGAATCTTTGATGGATATATTATTTGGAAAAGATAACGAAAATTGAATAGTCATGAATGACATAATAAAATTTGAAATTACTAAAAAAGTTAGGAAATATCGTTATGTTATGATTAAGAATATGGGGGATTAATAAAAAATTATCTGCGTCATTCATGAATTTCGTACTCAGGATAAAAGCAATGTATTCAAAATAAGTAAGGAAATTGTAACGATGTTTCTAATTTAATGTTATGATGCTCACGATATTACTTAGTTATCCATATCAATGTTAACAAAGTTTAAGAAACACGTAAAGAAATATCGATAATTGAAGAGAAAGTCGATATTCCTTCCGCAATTAAAATCGAATTTGTAGCGAAATAATGAGTCGCATAGAAGAGAAACAAGACGAATAGCGTAATTTTTAAATATCGACGCTCTCTCCAATCAATAATATAATCATCTAGCCAAATCTATGAATTACAAAAAGTTATAGATAAATGAATGTAGAAAAGTGTAGGTTTGTGAATAAAAATAAACGAATGATGAAGAAAGTGACAGTCGATCGAAGAAAAGAATTGGCCAGAGGAAAGGCTGACCTGCTCAAAGGACTCTGGAAGGTAAACAGTCCGATGAGTGAGTACTTAGAAAGGAGAGGAAACAGTGAAGCAGAGACAGAGATAGAGAATGTGAGGCAAATCGAATGAACTTACTGATAGACAGCGATTAGATATCAGGGTCAAATGCAGAAAACCGATTGACGAATTTAAGAATTGTTTTAAATATTGAGTGTTTACTTGGAAATATCGTAACATTTGTTAAGAAACATCGTTACAATTCCGGAATATCCTTGATCAACGCGATGCATTCAAAGTAAGTAAGGATATGCAACGAGAGTATTTTAAATAATGCGACGATTTTTCCGCGCCAGAGTGTAACGATGTATCTTATTGACAATTCTGGGCTATTTGGAGTTTCATATGGTTTTGCATATTTTTATAAAGCATGCAGTATCTAGGTTCCCAAACACTACGCATGCATTTTTTTGCTCATTTAAAATTTGATTTCAACAAAATGTAAAGGAAATTAGTTTCGGCAAATATTTCATCGGAGAGTGAAAATGTACAAAATGTTTCTCCGAAGCCTGTGGCAGGCATAACAAGATCCAAACAGAATGCAAAGCTATTCCTAAATGGTCCCACCCGCACCTGCCCGCGACGAAAAACCACTTAGTGGCAGGAGTGCACGTAAAATGGGAAAAGAGGGTAATGACGAATGATATTCAGTGGATTTAAACAGTCAAAATAATGTATGCAAATTTAAAAGGAGGAATGCGTGTTCACGCTTTGAGTTTGTTTTTTTCATCTACTTTGTAGGTAAAAATGCATTCGGGGCAATTTTGTAATAGTCAGAAAATCTAAGTTACATCAATATCTGTGTCGTAGATATGATTTTTACCCCAAAAGAGTAGCTATGAAAATGTGTTTACGGGGCCTATATAATAGCATCATGAATAGAATCGATATTGAATTTAAGATTGACGGAAAATAACAGAAACATTTTTTCTGAAAACTAACTATTCCACTTTTTACTGTCAACAGAAACAAGGAAGATCTTGTTAGACAGTAAGAAAATATGTTGAATTATCCATATTTGAAGATATATGAGTAATTTGTTCCATTACAAGAAAAGGTTTACAAATATTCAGCAGGATAGTAATTCATTACTTAATCCTCAAGCTAGTTTTTGATGCAGATCAAAGCTAAAAATAATAGCGAAAAATTCAGGTTAGAGATTTGCACGTTGCCTGGGCAGAATACAAGGCGACGGAAACCACGCACAGAGAAATAGAAAATGGGTATGAGAATTTTTAACTCCGATAAAACACGAGAACGTGAAATTCGATCCGAAGTTGAAACAGAATTGAGAAAAACTAGAGTCTTCTTTTCGAGAATGAAATGGAAGGCAAGCAGCGGCTAAAGCTATGTCAAAAACACTCGACGACTCTTCTTGCATTCGATAAATTAATAGGGGAAGCAGATTTGCAAGGGTAAGCTTCCAAATTGCCATGCAACTCGAAGGTTTATCTCGTTTAACTCTATTGCTGGCCATTTGAGTTACAGGGGAAATCTCTTTGTAACTCCTCATAATTCCGCATATTTGGCATATGGAATAAACAACATAAAGCGGCAGGCTGATGTCGCCGGGAAATGGCGCGGAATGGAATGGAAATAAATGCCTACACAGAACGGAATAAGAATAAAGTGCCTGGGGCTGGGTTGAAAGTGAGGCAGGGCAGGGACAGAGGCAGAGGCAGCGAGGCTATGACGCTGCTGCACCTCGCTTTTACTCGTGTCTAATCGAGTAGACTTGCCAGGCGAAAAAGGCTGGAAGGAAAGAAGGAGTGGGGAATGGGGGAATGCGGACAAGAAATGGGAATCTGGAGGCAGACCGAAACGGGACTGAGGATAGAGCCAGAACGAAACACAACACGAGTCCCCACGGCCATGGCTGAGGGAGAGAAATGAGCTACAGACACGCAAAGACATGATGGGGAGAGGTGAAGGGAGACTGGGTTAATCTGGCAGAAATGTAGGATTCAAAGAGTTATCATCTTGGGCAGAAATGCCTTCTTCAAAGAATCAGCATATTGCTATTTTTTTTTCGAATTTGAAATTTCTTATTGATGTGTTAAGTAGTCAGAGAAGAAAAAAGAAGATTTATAAGATGTACTAACGTCATGATGAAGTGATGCCTACTTTGCAGTTTGCAGTCAGATCAGACAGTTAGAAAACGCAGTGGATGACCTTCAAATGCCTCACTGTCTCGCTCTGGCCTCCCTCCTCATGTTCGATTTTCACTCCAACTCCATATTTCATGCCTCATTTCTGCATTTCTCGACGAATCAATTCAGTTGTAATTGAATGGTCGTTCGCTAGTGAGGTAACAGGATTATGCGCGCACTTCTGTTGGTAATCAACTAATCAAATTGAAGTTCAATGAAAAATAGGAAAAATAGGATTGTTCAACGGCAACTTGTGTTGGTCTGTTGTAAATTAGTAGTATTTGGAGTAAAAGAAGTAATTCTGAGAGACGGGGAACAGTGGCAGTAATTTGTAAACTGAAACTGAAACAGCCACACAACACACTCCTCGCTCATCTTTGAATCTCTAGCCAAAAAGCTCCAAGAAAGCCAGGAAAGCCAAGAGGCATTCAAAGTATCGAATGACAGCGAACTTCGGAAGAGAACAAGAGAAGGACACAGCCATATTTTATCAGTTGACTGAAAAGAGAACTTCAAATTCGGGCAGGTTTAAATATGCATAAAATTGTTCAAGACTACGAAAATAACATGCCCGTATGTAGAGTGGTCGAATGATAGTAAGGATGCAAGGGAAAAATAAAATAAAAGAATTAAATAAAGTGTGAGGAAATGAGGAAAGATGGCTGGTAGCTGAAGAGAAGAGGCGGGGAATAATACTAGAGAAAAGGGAGAGGGGAAAGCAGAGGGGAAAAGTGCACGAGGAGAGTTGAGCGAAAGAGAAAAAAAGTATGGAGATAGTGAGAGGAATCGATTGGTTAGAGAGAGACTTGCGAGGGAACGGACGGGAGTCGAGAGGAATGGGGAATGAAGGACTGAGCCGAGCCGAGCCGAAGCCAATAGAAAAACGGCTGTCTCAAAGCGAGGGGTGCCACAGCCACAAACACAGCACAAGGGCCCCATTCCCTTTGCTCGTGAGGCTAGAGTCTTCCTACCTCTCCGCCTTGCTTGAACGCGTTCTTCTGCTTATCGACTCGGCACTCGCAAGCAGACACACAGGCCCGTTCCCTCTCAGTCGCAGCCCCAGCCAGACTCCCTCCCTCCTTGATCTTCTGCCCCTCTTTTGCACGTCGTCAATGCGCATCTCCCTCTTCTGCTAAAGAATATATGCAAGTCTCTAACAAAACCATCAAACAACCAGTTCTAATTGACAATTCAACACTCAACACTCGCAAATAGCAACAGAACTGCAGAGAGACAGACAACTTCGAGAACGTGAATTGGCGCAGACGAATGTAGCGAATTTCAAGAATAGAGAGGTCGAAGATGAGGCACAGGGGACAGGGGCAGGGAGGCAGACGGCAGACTCTCCGCAACGACCTCCACACTTACTCGCACAGGCACTGCAATCGACAAATAAGCAAGCCTGTACGAAATCGCCGCGAGTTAAAGCCGAGTTCGAGTTCGATTTTTTCGAACTTCGTACAGCCTTGTGGAGAAGAGAAGCAAGTGAATGAGTGAAGAGACAATGAACTGTTCCGCAACACATTCACCTGCACGAACACTGAAGATATTTGAAATTGGAAAGAGAGAGAGGGAGAGAAGAAAGCTGGTTAAATAGTAATTGCCACATCAGGAACATGGATACATGTTACAAAGAGTTATGCCAAGTTGAGTTAAAAATTGTTGAAAGAGTGGAAATTGCGATAAATATCGTAGAACTGAAAGTTAACCATGACCTGAGTAGTTTTTAGATGGATCGAAAAACTAGGGCGAATGTTTGCCGAAAAAATTTTATTGGAGTATTAATTCAAAAATGGATTTCGAACAAGAGTTTAGCTGAATCTTTCAGTTTAAAAGGGATCTCATCCTTGTTGGACGAAGTTTCGACTTCACACAATCTCGATTCGCATGAAAGATCTGGTCTAAGTTCTATCTGGGTCTGAAGTTTACTCAACTCTATCTACTCTCCTATTTTAATTCAAGTCTAACATCATATTGACGCTACATGAAATTTTTAATTGATAGCCTGTACTTCGTATTTTCATTTTAGAAGATAAGAAATGCAGAAAAATGTTTCGATGCATTTGCAAAATAGTCGTGAAAAAATTTATTTCGTAATAAAAGTTCAAACTAAAAGTATAAAGATTACAAGATTCATGATCAGTTCAGACTTTTCTCTAAAGTGAGAACTTAGAAAAAAAATAGAAAAAAGAAAATAAGTTATTTTCGAGATAAAATCCTACAATATTCAATATCTGAGGCAAGATAAGAGGCTGGATTTTTTGAATTTTCTTGAAAATTAAGGGGAAAAGTGAGGTCACTTTTTGAATTGGTCTAAATTTCAAACTGAAATAGCGTTAAAAGAGAAACGAAAAATAATAAAGTCAACACCTTATGATATGTTTTAAAATAATGCAACGATTTCAAATTGCGAAGTATATAAGAAAAACACGCGGGAAATTTGAACAAATCAATGAGCAAATCGTCAATAAATGAGGATACAATGATGTCAGATTATTTCCATTTTTAACTCGCTATTTCGAATTTTTATCAATTATTTACAGCATCATTTTTATAAGCTGGATAAAATCACGTATAAGACTTTTTCTTGGTCATTATGTTTTGATCAGATTTATAGGAAACAAAGATTGGATGATTTCCCTTTTAGCGTTATTGCGTTTTCTTGCCAGATTTTATGTCAGAAAAAGAGGACTATTTTATGGCAAATCAGTGATTTCGATTTTCCCTCTAATAAAAACGCTGAAAGTTCGTCTCTACGTAAACTTGATCTGCGCTGACGAACTTGTTTTCGGGATATAACTAAATGACCTATCATGATTTATCCATGCTAATAATTCCCAACTACTGAAACGATTGATAATAAATTCAAAGTGTCAGTAATAAATATAATTGCACAAACTCATCTTAAATTAACTAGTTATTTCTACTTTTCTACATCTACACAATTCTACAACATATTCGTACCTATTTCTCTGAATCAGAGATACCGAATGAGAATCCGTTATTGTGCTTGAAATATTTCTCGAAGGGAGATCCTTCGATGGAAGGCGTCACCCATTGAGATGCTGAATCTGATATGGTCGCCGAATTGGGTGCTTCTGCAATTTTTCAACGTTAATTCTATGCTTATTGAAGAGGGCACGCGGTGAACGAAAAGCTGGTGCAAAATGAGCAAAATGGTCAGAAAAGCAAGTATGTAAACTGCACTAACATTTAAAAGAAAATAATATAGTGGAATAAAAGACTCAGCAGGAATGGGAAGAATATAGCTGTAATTTATGATTTATTTAAGCATCTCCATATGCATACTGTTAATGATGGGCAACTTGAGACAAATAAATGAAACGCAATTTTGATGCGCAGAAATTGGCAGCGCGCTGTTTGCAACAAACCTTACGACAATTCATCGATTCAGTAAATTAGTGTGACGACTATTTGTGCATACGCAATGCACACTTTGCATATTCGAATTTTTGCGTTATTTATTTTGCCTCAAGTTATCGGTCATCTACAATATTTTGGTCTCTTGAAAACTCCATAAAGTTCATAAAAGTACATTGAAACGTTCATAATTTTTCTTCTTCATTGGAACTATTTCGCCTCCAAACAATATGAACTTTCCAAGATGCACATATCTGCACCAACGTTTCATTTATTTTGATCCATCAGATTCTGAATCATTCTTCATACCTGTAGTGTTAATGCTGTTGCTGTCTGCAGCAGCTGCGTTGCCCTTCTTTGGTTTCTCCTTCCATTCGCTCTTCTGTTTCTGTTTCTCCTGTTTCTCCAGTTTCTCCTTCAATTTTTTTTCCTTTATCTGTTGTTGTTGCTTTCTCTTTTCTATCGTTTTCTGCCAATTTCTCTTCCAAATTTCCTCTCTCTTCTTCTCCAAAGCAGTCGGAGGGCGAACTTTGTTGAATTTCTTGATCGTTTTAATTTGCAAATTCACAGTTTCGAAGATTGTCTCAACGTGATTCTTATCTTTGACCTGCAATGAGATAATTTGCATATGCCATAAGCACATGAGTCAGTAAGTTAGATCAGTTTCAAGTTTCGTATGATTATTTGAAAGGCCAATTAGGCATGAATTAAATGCTCAATTTAAAATGACACAGTGGTATGCAGATATTATTACATTATCATTAAGGATCTTAAAATTGCTTACGACAATCCTCAGAGACCCAGGTATTTCTGATGGAAACCCGTATCCAATTTTTTCATCCGAATCTAAATTAACTTTGCCTTTATGTTTGCGTAACAGTAAGTGCAGGGTGACCACAAATTATGGTAATACATTTCCCAATTCAAATTGGGGGAAGATTAATGATTCG
The DNA here is from genome assembly GCA_002287525.1 of Diploscapter pachys. NCBI lineage: Eukaryota > Metazoa > Nematoda > Chromadorea > Rhabditida > Rhabditidae > Diploscapter > Diploscapter pachys. The sequence continues at coordinate 36,746 of LIAE01007015.1, forward strand.
GGTATGTAGCGTTATTGATCAAAGATTTTGGTGAATACCGCTATAGTAAAAAGTATAGCGTTATTCACCAAAATCTAATGCATTTGTTTTCTTCATAATACATTGAAAGATGATCCTCCTTCAGAATTGAATTGAGGGATCAATACGAACTTAATTTTATAAATATTGCGTTATTATGGATTTTACACAAACTAAACTCAATGCCTATCCTATCTCATTTTTCCTATCCGATCTTGTCTAACCCTTACCTTATCCTACCCTACCCCTATCTTGCCTTATGCCTAATCTTCATCTTTAATAATTCAGAAGTGTATGATTATCCCTAAAGTAAAATCCATTACGGAATTTGTGTCACTATTCTCTAAATTAGCAGTTTGATTCTTTCTTGATATAATGGTCAATAGATAGATGATTTCTATTGAACATCGTTGAAAGATCTTTCAAAGTGTCTAATAATGATTAAACTATTGCTATTCTTCGAGCCTTCGAAACTTTTGTGAATATCGCTCGCTTCTCTCCCCCGATTTTCAAGAACCCCGGAACCGAAATCAAATTAAGCAAAGACACCCGAAAATGATATTTTTCGAAACTGAAAGCGAAATTTCGTCCATCCCTAATTCTGAGAAGTTTACTAGAACAGCTTACCAGATTCAAGACTGATGATATATTTGCCTTCGTATAGTCGCCTGAATAATTTAAATAAGATATATCTGAGGATCCAATTCAATTACCCATTATTGACATCTTTGAGAAATGTGGAATTCTGATTGAGTCCATTCAGTGGGCTGCAAATTCCTGCGGTTGTTATCGAACAAACGGAGGCTCCTAAAAAGCTAGGACATCCTTCGCACAGATCGGAACCTGGAATTAACCGATACTTCCACCAGACATGCAGCGAGCGGATGCAAACTAGCCCCTTCAACTTCATATCATTGTTAGAGAATATCATCTATGTTAGCAGCATACTGTGCAGTTGCCATATTTATCTAATTACTTACTAATCAGACTATTTAGCTGTTACACCAGGGGACAAATGAAACTTTTTCTTTTCATTCCGTGAATAAAGATCAAAGATAAGTGAAACCTCTTCGTTTAGTTTCGATATTTTCTTTTATTTTCATGCTTTCATGCATCCCTCTATTATATGATTATGAAATAAATACCTTGGTTAGCGCCAGCCACAGACAAGAAAGTTCCAATTCTGGAACTCAGAGAGCGGCCCAATCTAACATTCTGATCCACGCATCTACCACCCTTGATGGCCTTCAAATCAATTATTTTCAACTATAATTCGAGGTACAAACAACCTTTCTTGTGAGCGGACTTCCAAGCGAGAAGGCAACGATGTCGACAGGCTGTTTGCTGTATGCTGACACAGCCATAATTAAACGACGAATCTACGAGAAAGAAACTTATCAAAAAGTAAAAGTTATTACTAAGTTACTTGCAAAACGTATTCACACTTCATTGTTTCGAACATTGTATCGATGCCTTCGTTTTTCCCTAAAAGCCTATCATATTTATCAAGCATCATCGCATTTACAAATTAAAACCAGCCGATCAAATCTAATTTAATTCTTACCATTTCCATAAGAGGTTGCAAACAGCGCCTCATTCTGAAATCCACCATCTCTAGCGAAGATGTTCCTAAATAAGTTTTATTATAAAATCATAATCAATCTTTCTTATAATTTTTATTGTGATGATATTTTTTGAGTAGAATCAAGTCTTTTGGACTGAGTTTTTAGCAATATTAATCTCCAGTTTCTCGAAATCAGATTCTACTTACTTTACAGTGAATGAACCAATTTATATTGGCTTGCAACACTGATAATTGACAAAGAAGTCTTACGAAGCATTACTTGAGTTTATAGAAGAAAAATTGCTAACAGATTAGTTCGATAATGGCAAGACGATTACGAAGCCAAAAATGGTATCCGAGTTTGGTAATCTATTGAGAAAGTTGGTTTAAAGCTATATTTTTTCAAATTTCTATTCAAGATATGATCGAATTGGAAAAATTAGCTTACATTAAAATGCAGAAAAAATAACAACTATTTCCTCTTACTTAAATGGACCAGTAAAGATAATTTTGAACCAATTTTCGGTAGATTATTGAATTCGGTTGTCATTATTACTTCAGTTATCTTTATCGCCATCATCGAATTGCCCTGTGTAAAAATTCACGTCAAAAAATTTGAGTGACATTTCGCAAGGTCTCCTTGTTTGTGTTGAAAATAGCTAATAACCATTGAAAAGAGATTTACTTTTTCAGTTAGCAACAATGTAATTTGACTGCTAGCGATCAGCTTTGATACAGTGTAATATCTCGAACAGACTGATAAAACGTGCGTCAAAATTTAACAATGTGATTTATCTCTCTAACAATATCATTTTGTCTCGCTAACAGTGTTATGCAGCGTTAAAATTCTACCCGTCTCGCAAGACCTGATATTAGATCAGTTATTTTTCTTGCAGGTTAGATATTATCAGATATTCATACCTGTTCCATGCGATCGTTTCAGCTGAAATAAGAATTTCTTGCATTTCGGAAAAATTTGTTCGCTCTCTTATTCTTCGGTGGCGTCGCGCGGCGTTCCCGAGGAATAAGAGCGGCACAAGAGCGAAATAAAAGAGGATTTTCGTTTATTCGCTTTTATTCCGCTCTTGTGCCGTTCTTAATTCCTTAGGCGGCGCCGTCGAAGAATAAAAGCGGACAAACTTCTCCGAGATAAGCTTTTATCTGATTCATTCTTGATACCAATATATATCAATGCTGACTAACAAAATTACTAATAAAATCTAATACAACGCACCAGTATCCCCTAAACCGTGGATGAAAATAACCGGGCGACTTCTAAACAGGAAAAATAATTATCTCTTGGCTAAAAGATATTCCAACCGAAAAGCTTTCGGATTTAGTCCTCCTCCATAACTGGCATGCTGGCCCAAGTCATTTCTCTCGATCCCATCGGCTATTTTCTGGTATTGTTAAATTCATAAACTCAACTCTAGAAGAGCTCTTACTTGTCCATGTCGTTTCACTAGGAATTTCATGAAATGCGGATGAAACATGGAAAGTGCAACTGGCAGAAAACCATAGACCAGATAAAGAATTAGAAGGTTCATCTGCAGATCAAGGTCTGAAAAACAAATTATATCTGTTAGGTCGGTATATACACTCGAGGTGGCGTGACTGTGCAGAGATAGACTAAACTATCTGGTGAAACAGAAAGAAGAATGCGGATGTCGTCGTGATATGAAAGAGGAAGGCTAAGGGGCGGAGTTAGGCGAGCCAATTTGTAAAGTGAATCGGCTGCAGGGCAAGAATGTGAGAATGTAAGGAGAAACCATCAAATGGAGCACGTTCAACGAGGAAAGTGAGAAGGAAGAAAAGGGAAAATAGCCGGGAGACGATGGAAAGTAATGACACTGATCGTCCAGAAACCGAAGAACGAAGAAAATGGAGGGAGAAAGAAGAAAGCCGATTAGAAGATCGAAAGGGAAAAAGGGGACGATAATATATGACCAGAAGGCAAAGATTGAGATGGATAAAGGGAATTAAACCGACGAGGAAGAAAGAGATAAAAAAGGGCAACCGCTATGTGGCATAACGGCGAGTATTGATGATGCTGAGAATAAAAAGGTGTAAGGCTTAATGAGAAGAAAAAAGAAATAAAAATGTGAAGTCTGGAGAAAAATAAATAGAGAAAACAATGGATGAGGATGGAAAACAGCAGGCCGAGGGTCAAAGGGTGTCGAATGGAATGGAATAGAATGAAATTGTGTCAGAGGAACACTGCGAATGACCGGCATTTCGGGCATTTACATATCCATTCTTGCTGAACGAGACTGACAATGTAAATTCCTTATAAATCAGCTAAATAAAAAACTCCATCTTTTATCTCTTTGGATATATTTTGAAAATCAATTTCTTCAACTCCTTCTGAAGATACCGAGTAGACGAAACTAAGTTATTGAAAATTGGTAAAAAATTCGGGTAATTGATATTGTTTGAACACAGATTTTCTATTTATTTCAAAGCTAAAAAAGGAAGTTTTTGAAGTGTCTGCCTTCGATTTGGCTGATTTTTTTCACCAAGGGGGTATTTTATGACGCTGATAACGAGTTTGAAGTTAGAAAATGTTGGCGGGCGACGGTTCAGACAGAGAAACGTGAACATCGTTTTGCACTGCAGAAACTTGTATACAAATTGAAATCAGAAATTAGCATACATTATTTCTCTGATTTTCCTCTACTGCTTAGAATGGCGTTTATGCTTTGCTTCTGCACACAACGACGTTTACGTTTTTCCGCACGAACCGTCGTTTGTCAGCACTTTCTGACTTCATATTCGTGATCAGCGTCATAAAATATCCCTTTGGTGAAAAAATCAGCCAAATCGTATGCGAATATTTCGGAAACTTCTTTTATAAGTAGACCTTGTTTTATCTTTAATTTGTCGAATATTCATCCATATTGCTCATAAACCACTTTCTATAACGTTAAGATCGATTCAACCAAGTTGATTCTTGGATACTTTCTCTCTAGTTATCTACAAAGTGGCTTATTTTTAATTTCGCAAATCTTAATTCCTACAAAATAAGTATTTTTCTATTACTTTACACTAGATTGCAAAAATCAAATCATCACCAACTATTTCTTCAGTAACATAATGAACGAGTACAAGAAGAAGCGATTCACAAAAGACGCCTTACATATTTGGTGCAATTGGAATATTGACCTGCAGAAGATTCGTTCGTCTACCCATTCGAAACAAAACCGCTATTTGCGGATTCATGAAGTGAGCTAGTAGATAATTTCAAAAGTTATCATTTTTATAGATAATGCATAAATTTAAAACAAGTCTAGACAAGAGCCAAGAGATTGAATTCGATTGCGATGGCAAAGCGTATCTTTGGAAAGGAAATCACCGAGAAATTGAATTATATCTGCGTGAGGATCGGAGATCAGGGCAAGACTAACTTCTTCCAGAAGAATGAACTTTAATGGTCATCTATTCAGACAATCTGTTGAATCTCGTTGCACACAAGATTGCTCGGATTTTCTTTTATCCAAATCGACGAGGCGTTCGTTTGTTGCATAAGAAATTGAAGCACAATGAGCCGAACTCCAAGACATTTCTGCAAAATCCACTGCAGAAGGACCAGATATTGAAAATTTCCATCAAATATCTGACATTTTCCGGAATTGGAGGTAACAAATAACTATTCTCCATTGATTTAACTGAATCCAAAATAATTTTCAGATTTATTGATTGGACCTGAAAATGTGATTCATGTCAGTCAATATTGTACCACTAAATTCTGGGATTTTGTACAGTCAGGAGCAAAAACAGCCAATAACAATCAAATGCAACCGGACGCAAATATTAATGAAATGCTCTGGACAGAACTCAACATTTTAAAATGTAAATTAAACTAATCATGATTTTTATATTTTGGCACAATTTTAGGTGAGATTTGTCGTTTGTTAATGAAGCGAGCTGTGAGTCGATCAGCCAGTCATCCTACTTTGCAGTGGCTCATTCCTGTCGTCTTCCAAAGACTCGTCAAATATGCTGCCAACTCTCTTTGCAACTTCCTTTTGTAATTTTTTTTTTTTGAAAAGTTAATTAGTTCAAATTTCAGTATTCACATAAAACCTGTCAAATTGTTCGAAGATCCTCCAACCAGAGAACTGTATTTATCTAGGTAAAATGTCCCTTTTCCTCAGCAAAAGTAATGAATAGATAATCTAAATTCCAGTGGATTCAAGAAAGTTCGTGACTGTGCTCGCATTGAGTTCATCGAGGAGTATTCTGTGGTGGAGCACAATTTGAGGCCCAATGACCATGTTTGAATTTATTTCAGTCATTCTAGTAACAATTGCTAAATTTTAGCCTCTCAAATTCATCCTCAGAGCCCAGAAAAAGGGATTTCGCCCAATATTCTCGATGAAAAGAGTAAGTTTATTTTTCATTTTTACTTCGATACTGTCGTGTTTTTGAGAAAATTCCCCAGTCCGTATAAAATGTGCATTGGCGCATTACACGACGTCTGATATGATCATTTTTGTCACTAGATCTTTGGGTAGTATTATTGGCATAAACAGTAACAACAAATAGTCCAGAAAAAATTTTGAAAGCTTTCATTAATGCGCTAAAAACAACGACTAATTTTCAATGGAAAGAATAACAATGCGCACTTTTGTCGTAGATATGGGATAGCTGGTCGACTACTGGATTTTTCTTGATTATCACGATTTCACTATTATAGACTATTGATAAATGCCATTTCCTTATAAAAATTTAGCTCATAAAGCATAGAATTGTTTCGTATTTTGATTACGGAATCTTCCTTAGCAAGACAATACGTGAGATTTTCAGTTGGATCGACAAGATTTGAGGTCCTATTACAATATGAAGGACAAGTTCAAAACTGTCTGTGCAATTCTGAGATTTGTTCTTTTCACGGAAGGCATTCGAATTGATGGATGTAAGAAAATTTTTCGAATATTTAGCCCTAATTTTCAATCGTTCAGCATTCAAACGCAGTATTCATAATCTGATTGTTCAACTTCGTCAAGGTATTTTGCAAATTTAACAAATCGTCATCTTTTAATTTTTTAATTCAGAGAAACACAAGTGGTATTTCATGAACATCGACATTATTCATTGTTTTGCGCAAGTAAACCATGAGAAAGTCAAGCAGTACATCAAGAAAATTTTTGAGTATTTTTCATTCAATTTTTATCATCTTTCAAACTTTTTAGAAAATACTCTCACTTCATCGTGGCCAATGGCTGGGTTATACATAAAGAAAAAGTAAGGAATTTATTCGCCATATAAAACTCTCTATCACAGCTTCTTTCGATTGAAAAATGATATGAAGAAAAAACCAAGGACATTGGCGTTGGCATTGATAATCTACGTGAGAGCGTGGCTAGACTAAAGAACCGGTCGCTAATCTTTAGGTTTTCATCGAAATGCCTTCAAGAAGTTGCGTCGCAGCATTTTATTTTTTTCTAAATTAATGACAAGGACGATTGAGATAAAGACTATCATTGAAATTCCCTTCTTGAAAAAAGATAAAAATTATTTTATATTTTAGCGCTACAAGTTTTTACGTTGTGAGGCTGCAACAGATAATGCAACAGCATCCGACAGATTCTACCAGAGATTCGCTCACAGAAATGACTACATTGTACCGAAGCCTAGATTTTTCACGCACAACAAGCAGAATGTAGTGAAGATAATCACTGAGGCGATCGATAATTACATCGTAAGGAAATTTGTACCTGCATGATGGCATTAACTTATCTTATTTAGGTTGAAACTGCAGAGAATAATTTCGTGCGAGTAACTCGAGGTATTCCTCAGGGTCATTCATTATCGTCCTGGATAAATATGGTAATTAATTGATTGATTAGGTTTATTGAAAAGTCATATCACAGATCGTGCTTTCACTATCATCAGTTGAACTATTATGAAGCTAATTTTTTCAATTTCGAAGTCGTAGTCAAAGATAAACTTTTCAAAATTCGCAATTCGACGAGTTTTGCGCTAATACCTGCATTCGCGGGTACGAGTACGACGAAAAAATCGGATACAAGTTGGTTACGGGCACGGATTTAGGTTTCATCTGGGTCCATTTAATTTATTTCTGAACTGATGAGAAATGGATTTACGACGTGTGGCAGAATTTTTCATTAACCCTTTCATTGAAGTGTAATTGGGCCATAATTTCACAGATCAATCTTCACTTGTTCGAAGCCGACTGTCTACCGGAATTGAGGGATGATCGAGTCAAATTCTGCCGTTATGTGGACGATTATTTGATTGCCTCAACTGATCAATCCCTTCTTGCCAAAGTAAATCATTTGCATAATTGCGATAACAATACTCGATATTTCAGATCTACAAAACATTCGGCCAAAATGAGTATGGAATCGATGCACATCGAGAGAAGAGAAGAGTAAGTTTACTGTTCATACCAACGATTAGAGACGAAATACAAAAAGCACAAAATGTGATGCATGGAAATCAGAGTGTTGCTTGTAATAGAATTCACGGCAATTCAAGAACCCATGGAATGATTTTGATAACTGAAAATTACGAAATGCACATTTTTGCGTTTTTTTTTTGTTTAAATTTTGCCGCACTTATTCCGTCTCAATTTATCGTTCTTCTATAAGCTCAAAATTGAATTTGCCTTTCAATGAATAAATTTTAGTTTTCCTTCAAAATGGAAGGTCAAGAATTCGTCAACGATCTGCCAACAAACATACTCAAATGGAGCGGCCATTTGGTAAATGCAGATGATTTGTCCATCACCAATTACATGCAATTCAAGCGACAAACTCGGAAGAGGAAATTGAAGGAGAGTCAGTAATCTTAATAAGAGTTTCTTCGTTCATTATGTGAAGGGTTTTAATTTCGATGAAGCTTTACATTGCGAAAATTAGCTCAACAACACACGACAAGAGATTTTAGGGGAGTTTTGATTTTAAAAAATCGGAATCGAAGTCGGGGTTAAAATTTTTCGCGAACTGGCGTCGAAATCTGAGTTGATTATTGCCAAGATCTGGACGAATTCAAAATTTTCCAAACCTCAGAATCGAAATCGAAATTCCAAGCAGCCCTGAGCTCAATTTTCGAGGTTTCACGGAGTTATCCACTTTCCATAATGTAAAGTTCATCTTCAAATTCATAAATTTGTATGTATTTTTTCTCGAATACGGTGGCTTCTAAATTCTTGATATCATGAAAGTTCAGCCTGGCAATTACTGGCCCAGTAAAAAGAAAACTTTTCTGCGAATATTGTTTGCTGTCTCAAAATGAACTCTGCCTGATGCTTGCTGCCTGTTTGAAATCGAAAATGTGTGGTCAGCAGGAAACATAATGTGATTTTCTACTCCTAACATACATGAAAATGGCAAAACAGGAACGTGAATTTTGGTGCCAAATGACGTTACTTAGTTGCATAGTGAATTTGCTTGAAGTCTAATCTGTGAAACTGTTTACAGACAGGTAGATAAACTAATTTCAACCAATTTGGTAACTAATGTCATAACTATTAGGAGAAATAAACTGGCGGTCGAATGTGTGGAACAATTATGATTATAAATATAGCCTAGTAAGCCGAAGTATTGTGAACTAATTAGAGTAAAGCTTGATAAGAAGTAACAATTCAGTGGCGGAAATGTGTGCTAAATTTTATTCAAATTAGTCAATAATAATTCGATCTACCAGGTTGCATTCATAATCATGATTATTCCAAACTTCTGATGGACCAATGTATGTGTAGACAAAAAAATTATTCATTCAGAATTACATTGAAAAATATAGGTGATAATGATACTTATTCAATATCAAACTACAGTATGATTGACAATTTACAGATAAGAGAAAATAAATTGTCTTAATTCAAGAAATATTATTTAGCATCTACTTCAAATATCATACGCACATTTATCACATTCGTCACAAAATTTCTATTCGGAATATATTATTTCATACAAAATTAGCAACTTCAGTCTCATTCCTTCAACTCACTTATTAATTTACTATATTCTTTTACCATCTTTTCCGCATGTAATCGAATCAGTCGATATTTTAAGTTGAATTTGAAACCAAAAATTAAGAACATTCATAAAATTTAATTCAGTATGGATTCCCTATTTATCACAGAATAATATGAAGAAACTTGGCATAAATAATAGGGTCCGCAAATGGTCTTGACAAAATTATATATTTCGGTAGTTTTCACCTCCATTTGATAAATTACGATGTAACTAAACATCCATGAAGAAAAAATAATTTCTGATCGAAAATTCCACCGAAGGAAGTCATCAAAATGAACACGTTTTTAATTCACGAAACCGCCATGAGCACGCGAATTTCGAGCTGATTTTTGATACAGAGTCGTTTTATTGGGTGGTTCACCGAATTAGGCCATGCTTTTTATGCCTAGACACTTTGAAGCACACTTGACTATTTTTGGGGTTTCAAATGATCATATTTTGAAACAACGCGAAAAATGCAGGAGGTGGAGTTTGCGGTCCCTAGACATAAATTTACAACTGGATAAATGAAAATGTGCACAAAGTCTAAGAGCCAAATTTATTGGGATATGTGAGCGTATTTTACTGTACTCATAATCATGATTTTCTCATAGTGCTTTAACCTGTCCGATGTCATTTTGTTTTGAAAAAATTGAATAGAACTTTTCATCCTTCCATTATTTTTAAATAATTGTTTGCAGAAATATTCTAGAAAAATATTCCCTGCAATTCTATTAAAGCAGATTTTTTAAACCTATCATAACTTAAGAAAAAATATTTTCGAGTCATTTTTTAAGTGGATTTCGTCGGACAAAGCAAAGAGAGAGCAAAGCACTGTGTTTCTATACTTTTGGCTACTGCTACATGTGCCTATTTTTAAAGTGTAGGAGTTAGACGCTATTCATCCAACTATAATATCTCATTTTTATTTCATTTATTCTTTCAGTTCGATAGTTTCAAGGAGAATGACACCAAAAATCTGAATTAATTCAAAGATGAATCTGACAGGAAGTACTAAGAAGAAATATGATCAAAGAAGGGAGATAAAGAATTAGGAATATGGTAGTCTGGCCAGGAAAGTGAAATGCAGGGGATATTTAAAAGAAAAGGAGTTAAAGATGGGTTTCATTGCTGAAAAAAGCTGTCGTGCAAAATGAAAACAGATAATCTTTAACGTTTGATGCACGTTTGAATTCAACGAATTCTGTTTGTCATTTTCTGGGGATGTGATGTTCATTTTGAGCAAATGGCCACACTCAGGTATACTGACATTTTACTTGGTTATTTACAATATTTACTGTATGGTCAAATTTTTATGATTCGCGATTATGTCAAAATTGATGTCATTTTCTAACAAAAATGCTTAAGCTGAAATGTGAGCATATCTTTCGCATATTGTAAGATAATCAGAAACGCATCTACCGTAAAATCTAAAATAGAAATCCCCTAGATTAGAAGTCTCCCTATAATAGAAGTCCACCTCTCAAAGTGCTGGAACTACCCAACTTAAATCATCTCAGAAAGTATTTTATAATGTTATCTAGAGAGTGTAAAGTGGATTTAGTCTCGATTTGAAGTAGTTATAACCATTAGATGAGAAGTCATCGTGGTTTGAAAATTAACATTTTTCAAAGGTTTGGAGTGGAGATCGAAAAATACAAATGCATGGATTTCTATTTTAGATTTTACGGTATATATTATTTTTGTTAGATTTACATATCAGTTTAGTAATAAAACTCGACTATTGGTATAATCTACGCAATATTATCATAATGACTTTACAAGCAATATTTATTTATCGTAGAAAAGACCAACTTCATCATAATTCGATATTCGATATCTTTTTCCTAATCTATCCATAATAATCATTCTTACTTCACGAACCATTACTACTTTCAATCATTAAAAATCAACACAAACTGAATACGCATTCACTTTGCTAAAGTGGGATGACAACATCCCAGACGCGACAGATAGACATCTGCATGTCTGCTGTGGCCCCTTCAGACTCACCGATATGATCTAAGGAGGTTACCCGCGAATTCTATTTTTGTTCCCTTCTTCATATGCACTTATAGCATCTCTTGGTAGGATTAGCAAATTTCTCTTCCCAGAATATGGGATTGAAGATCAAGAAGTTTTAATTATTAATTCCTTAAACATGAATTTTTACTCTCACGATGTAGACTAATTTAGCAAACGTTTTTCTTTCTATCTTTTCCATTTTTTAAATAAAAAGTCAAACATATCCACAAAAAATGAATAAACGGCACGTGCCAATATCTTCGTGATTGATTCGAAATTCTTTGCTCATTACTTTTTATTAAAGAAAACTTCATCAGGATTTAAATTATTAATAATTTCAGTAAGTATTATTTAATCATAATCAATTTGTATTTCATCATTGTGCTTCATTTATGATTTCGAATTAATAGCGTGATTAATATAGCAATCGATCCTTTGCGGGAATAATTTTCGAGCATTGAAATGGCATTGTAAAGAAACGTAGCCGAATGTGTGCGACCTCGATGTAAAGAGTGAGTAAGCAATTGACAATGGATTCGAAAAATGAAATGAAAAGGAAGAGATAAATGGAATGGAAACGTTTGAAATGCTAGAGTGTATAGGCTACATGAACTGAACGGAGTAATGGAGAACGGGAATGGGAGCGGGGGAGCTCAGAAAAGCGACTCAACATAGTTTTGAGGTAAAAGAATTACTTCTAGATAGAATAGGATTGAGATATGCCATTTTCCAGATGGGTAATCATTTAATCGGACACTCCTATTGAGAACTGATCAGTTCATACGTGGTTTATTCATCAGAATCGATAAACAGAAAGCGAGAGCGGGGGAGCGACGAAATAGAAGGGGTGAGGGAAAAGGGAACGCGGACTGAGCGCGGAATTGAGGGGACTGGCAACACAGATCATTCTGTCTGTTGCTGCTGCGTGCTAGTTTGGGCCCGCCTCGATAGAGAAAATGAGACACGGCAGAGGGGCGAGAGAGGCTGCAATTGCGAGAGGGACGGGGCGGTAGGAATTCGAGAGATGAAAGACGTTTCTTCTGTCTTTTTCTTTTCTACGTTTTTCGCTTTTTCCCAGTCGACGTCGAAGGGTTACGAATCTACACAATATTGCACATTCTCCACAAAATGCTTATTTTATGAATTTTCGAACTTCTTATCAAGTGCTGATAATTAGAAAGTCACAATAAATCGCAGATTGTCTTTGATATTCATTTTTCTCTTTAATTTCGTATCTTGTGTCGAATCCTGCAATGCAGCATGCAGTACCAGAGATCTCTTTCCCCGCGATCGCGCGACGTTCATTTCGCGCAGCTTGCATTTTTCGTCTTTTTTGTAACTTATTGTGTCAGTGCTCGTTCCTCCACTTCAGCGCTCTAGTTCAAGGCAATTTCTGCTTACTGTAGTATTTTTAAAAATGTAATTTACTCACCACATCATTGTCATTTTCATATCTTTATTGAAGAATTAATTCATTTGATTATGACTATGAATATTTTCATTTTACAAACTATTATGCCCGTGTATAATGTGTGAGTGAATATGATCCCCGGTTTCTAGGAACAGCTAAGGAGATAGTCCGGTCGGGAAATGGAGAGGATATTAGTCTGTTTAGTCTTTTTTTCCTTTCTAGTCTAAATGCTCAGCTGCTCCCTCGCCTCTCCGATTGTCTGTCGTGTTCATATTTCCTTTTATATCGGCTCGAAATGCTAAACTCACACTATTTCGTCATGTCTGAAAATGATCCGATAATGAAACGGAATATGCCGAGCAGAGTCATCGTAGTCTAATGTTTTTATCGAATCAAACTATTCCTATTCCACTCATCTAAATCCCATACATTTCATCTACAGCTTATCTTCCTCTCTGAGTAAGCTCCGTATGCAGACTTGAACAACTCGTCAAATACTAGGAGAGCAAAACTTCCAAAAATAGTTCCAAATTATTCTTTCTACTTTGACTATACAGAATAAGCCTATTTGAGAAATAGTGAATGATAAATATTCAATATTGACATGGCTTTCATACCATTAGCATCTTTGATGCAACATTTGCAGGCTTCGTTAATGACAACAACGATGAAGACTAAAATTAGAGGATACGCAATTTAAATCCGCCATGATCAGCTTTAAAAAATTCTACCATGGTGAATAACATTAGCTATATACTTCAAAGTCAAATGATGCAGAACCAGTACTTTCTTTTGCATCGACCAAATCGCGATCAATCCGTATAAAGTGCAGCTCTACCCTATGCAGCTTCGACAGACATTGAATCTCAAACCACCGTAATTAACAGCTAATTAACTTCTCAAAAATCTCTTCACGACAATAATTTGTCTAAAGTTTAGTAATTTTTGTTTTTGTTTACAACTTATTTAACAATAACTTCCTTGAACTATTCCCTTCGATCATAATTGATAACAATAGCGTAAAGTCCCCTCATCCCTCTTCATTCTAATGCAGCGATGCAGCTTCTCTCCAATCGATGTGATCATTTTCGTTCCTGCTCGTCTGTTTGTCTGGTGCTGCTTCCCTGTTACATGCTTCCCGCTTCGTCATCCATTTCTGCATCGTTACCGATCTATGTTGCCTATTTTGTTTTGTTTTCTCTATCTATCATCAATCTCTAATATTTCCATTTTCATTATTAGATTTGGCTCCTAGAAAAAGACACCGGTTTTTTTTCTTTTCTTTTCTTGCTTCCCCATACTATTTCTTAGAAAAGTCGGTGTCTTTTTCTAGGAGCCTTAGATTTAGTATCGAATTCATTTGTTTACGATAAGTTCCTCAGATGATTAGGCGTTTCTTATTTGAATGTGTCTATGTATGCCACGTTGCTATTCGAATTTTCCTACTTTTTCATCATTCGCTTTTTAATTCACCGCATTGCTCGTGTAGTCTCCACAAGCGGACCTTCAGCCTGTTTATCTGTTTTGCATACATCTCATAAATTTAACTCCAGGCTCGCAGAAACACGGAGCACTAATTTTAATCTTATTTGGAAAGAAACTGAGGCGAAACCTAATAGCAGCACCTATATTTTCATTCCATTTCCTTTTCTCTCTTTTCGTTTTGCCCTGTTTCCTCTCGTTTCTTTCCCGATCTCAACAGAAACTGATGTATGGTGTCATTTTGGCTGTTCTTTTTTATTTCTCTGCTCTCTCCTCTTTCAACGCATTCCTTAGTTTCTTATCTTTTCTTCGTTTAATTTCCATTCCTAGAAATAGTTTCCGACATAATGTTTATCAAAATATCACAAAATTATGGAAAACTAATGAGGAAGAAAAGAGCAGACGAAACCTAGTGACATCAATTATGAGAAAGAAATGAGAAGCGGTGAGTGAGACAATCGGTTAGTTTATCACTACTACAGCAACCAAAACAAGATGCTTCAATTTGAAATAGTGATGTGGATGAGAATGAGAAGGTGAAGGAAATAATTAGGGATAGATACAGAGATCGGTGATGCGGCACAGCGACAGCAACAGTGCCTTCTGACTATCTGTCTCCTCTCTACCTTTTTCCTGCATGCCTTCCCACTGCCCGACTGACTGATCTATGGCTTCATCTGATTCTCAAATTTTCATCAAATTCAGCCTATTTCTCCAACTCCGCTCGCCATTCTCACCAACGATCCTTTTCATCTCACTTCGTGATGTTCGATGCAACTTTTCTGCACACTGAAACGGGACGGAGTCGAACAAAATCGTAGCGAAAAGAGACTGGAAATGGGGGAGAATTGGAGAGAGTGAAAGGCATATTAACACGCAGAGTAAGCCGAACCGATGTTGGAGACTACAAGTTCGAGAGTCGAAACATCGAAACACTAAAATACCTGGTAGTTTTCAGCTGCAGTTTTTGGATTATTATTCGAAAATTCGCATTCGCAAATATATGTATTTCTTTATAGTTCAGTATCGAATTTTTCACTCGCGCTATCTATCCGACTATCTGATCCTCATAGTCTAGAATTTCTGCACGTTATACATAATTTTCACTTAGTCCAGTGAATTTGTCTGTACTCACAACAAAATTGAATGATGTCCCCAAAATTCTGCATAAATGAATATCAATATCTTTTCCTATGTCTGGAATCTTTCAGCTTTATAATATTGCTATTGAAGTATTGATTGACACTATTTTTAGAAATCTTTCATTCGTACATTAAATTTTTTCACAAACTATTTAATGTCTTTCATTTGAGTTAACTTTGACCTTCATCATGATAAATTAGTGAACAAATTCATTCATTTTTAAAACTCATTTCATCCTGCTCTTCTTCGTCGTCTTGTTACATTTTGTTGCTGATGACGAACAATAATCCTATTTCGAGTATTTACATCGTCCAAATTTATTGTGCATTAGGAAAGGAATGAAGGAAGGAGAAATGAGATGACGTTAGCCATTTCAGCTTAATCAACCCATATCTGCCCGTCCCCTTGTCAGCTTTATCATCTCCCGACTAGAAGCAGCAGCAGGGAAGCAGGCAGCCAGCCACAGGCGACAGTCTCCGTTTTCAGCCCCACAGCCCCATTTCACTTTTCTCTGCCATTTTCCTGTATCACGCATCAGTCTCCAGTTCCTGCCTTCGCCCCCCATCCTTTGCCTACAATCCATTCAATGTCTGCGACCTGGGTTGAATGCGGATCGATGGCCGACCTAAGACTCGATGCGTCTGGCACTGCTGTCGTAACACTTCCACTTACTCTCGGACAAATCACTGCTGCAGGCAATAATGGTAAACATTTTCAAATAATAGACTAGATTAAATTAATTGAAACTGATTATCATAAATTAGTAATTTCCTTTTTAACTGTTGACCATCAACTAAATGATTAGCAATGGGTCGAATAACATCATCCTGACCAATGCTAAAGTAATGTGACAATCCCTTCATATTTCAAGGTCAAAATGAACGTACATTCAGGGGGTTCTCATCCAACTCTAGTCTCTCTATCAATGCCAGTTTCATCCACCAACAGCATGTGTTTGGCTCCGATAGGATTGTGTGCTCCTCCAATACAGACGCAGGGTAAATTTTGTCTATTTTTACTAGACATTATTCAAAGGTTTAATTTATCTGTAAAACTACATAAACCGTAGAAAAATTTTGAAGTCACAATATACTGCAAATGATGATCTTTACATAAATATGCAACTTATCGCAAATATCAATTTATTTTAAATAAATATATCTGAAAAAAATGTCAGTGAGTTATTGTACACATAAATTAGATTTGATTTCGTTCATAGTTAATAAATTTCAGCGCTTCAAACAGTCCAAACGATAGCCACTCCATCGAATTCGAATGGCATGAATATGCAATTGCTGGAATCGAAATGTCGAGTGTGCAATCGAATCTACGATGGAAGTCAGCATTTCGGAATTGAAGTGAGCAGCGTAGTAATGTAGTAATGCACATAACTTATTTGGTAACCTTAGGAGTAAAATCTAACAAATTACTCTAGTAACTAATGAAATATCAGTCCTTTTACAAAAAAAATTTCAACCAAGATAATCTAAGTTATAACAATTCAAACCTTCAACATAAAGAACGAAAATCGACATTGACTCTGACTTATCAGGGCGGAAATTCCTTTAAAAATTTACAACGAAACCCTCAATTGAAGTCTCCTTCTAATAGAAATCCACCTTCCAAGGATTGCATAACTATCCATTATCCAAATCAAACCATTTCGAAAAGCGATTTCATGGATACACTGAAGTGTCTAGAGCATACAAACTTTCAATTCTAACCTTTCACAATAATTAGTTGACGAATTATGATGACGGTTTGCATATTTTGATTTCTCAAAAATTGGACTGCCTCTAAGAATAAAGGCATAGCCTTCTACTAGAGGTTTTAGCATAATTTCGAAAATGCCAATTTTTGGTATCAATTCCATAGATCGAAAAAGTGCCAAACCCTCATAAAAACGCGTATTTTCAAAATTAGGTATTGTAATCATTGAGAGAAAACTACTCTTTAAACTCTTCGGTAGTCAATATGAGAGATATAACTTTTGATGAAGCACCATCCTATTTTTATCAGAAGCTTCAACATTTTTAATGCCTATAAAATTCACTGCTGATAGCGGCAAAGATGGATTACGGTATTCTTCTCTGAAAGGCGTATTGTAGATTAGTAATTTCTATATAGCCGCTCGCTAAACTACGCAATAGATAGTTAAACATTGAAAGAATTCGTTTCTATTGTATTCGTATGAATGCTACTTTATAGTCTACACACTTCGACGTCTTTAACACAATTGGTTTCTTTCGCGTTTCGAATGAATTGCTGTCTCTCGGTTTTCTTTGCTTTTTCACTTCTGCCAATTTTTAGTTTCCTCGAAAACGCAAGTAGTTTTGTAAGAAGAATAAGAAATAGCAACTCTGCAGTGAGAAGTTGGTAGGTAAATGGGCGATTGAGAGATGTGTGATGAGAATTTCTGAAACTAAATTTTATGTTACTCTGGGATTTAACACCACAATCCTTTCTTCTAGTTCTGAGATTCGGATTCGTGATATCCATTGCCAGTTTTCTTCTGCATGTCGTGTTATGGCCAGGACGTTTTATAATAAGAAAAAGTGTCAACAGAGAAATGAGTAAAAATGATCACCAACATTCTGCTTAGATTTAGGTGTTTGAGATAGAATCAGGTTGAAATTATTCACGGATTTCTTCATTAGGGCTATTTGGAGGTGAAAGAAGTAGATTGGAAATGTGTGACGAAAAGAGAAAGTGGCGACAGACAGCAGAGATGACTGAAATGACTGAAATTAAAAGGATGGTTGCAATGAACTGGGGAAGATAATGATTGACTGACCATCGCTGACTATGAATAAGAATAGAGTAAGGGAACTGTTCTAAAGGAATCAACTGCGTCAGAGGCAGAAAGTAGAACGAACGATTCTCTTTGGATACAGAAGGAAACGAGACAGAAAGAGTGACAACATTTTAACTCGCGAAATTGCAGCATAGATCAGTCCGCTATTTTTCACATGTCCTTTTCTCATTATTTTGCGTTTCTCTTCGAAAATTTTCTGCTAGGACAGACAACATTATGGCTAGCAAGAAGGCGGTTGTTTCGAAATAGCTAAATTTGCTTCATAAAATCATCAAATTTCACATGTTTGGTGAGAGAAAAGGATAGAAAAAACCGTCTAATCAATGTCAATTTGACATTCAGAAAATAAAAATGATGCAAACATTATGCAATTTATTGCCAGCTTGAAGCGAAATCACTTTTATGATTAAGAAAATCATAAATAGCAACATTCTTCTTTTAAATATTTATCTATTTTGATGCGCTATCTCGCGAGGTTTCCACATTCCTCATGTCTAGACGATATTCTTGAGTTACGAAGGGTGAGAAGACGAGAGGTGGGTTGAGGATCAGACGAAGTGACCATCAGATTTAATCTCCCTTCCAACGCGGTTATCGGCTGTCTAGCATCTCGTTTTCCCCTTTACAGTCATTCCGCTCTAGCCTCTAATTTTCTTTTTCACCCTTTTTCCTTCTCAATTATGCCAGTTCGTGGCCTAGGAGAATTGGTGAACATTGGTGCTAGTTTTCTGTCTCCCCTTTCTCATCTACATCATCCCCTTTTAGGAAATAAAATTTATACGCAGCATTCATAAACAAAGAAGATTATGGAATTAGACAGGAAAAAATGACATGAATACCAGAATGAAATTTACTTATAAAGTACATATCTAAACACAAATAAAGTCTGAAATTCAGAAATGATATTGATTTCTAAAATAAATAACAAAGTAAAATTTCAGGTCTGCCGTGCCTGTGCCGCGTTTTTCCGTCGTTCAGTGGCATGCAAGAAGCGATTCGTTTGCAGAAGAGGAGGAGATAATTGCCATCTGAATACGCCTCGCAAAGTGACCTGCCAGAAATGCAGATGGGTCAAGTGTCTGGACGTTGGACTTCAGAAAGAATGTACGAAGAATATGCTATAAGCCTAATCTTGCTTCATTGTTTAGTAGTGAATCAGAAGACCGTAATCAAGAGCAACAGTCCACCATTGGGCGGTCATGTTCAGCAGTCGAGTTCTCCCCTGGATTCGGACAATGTTGATGATTGCGACATCAAAGACGAAAGAAGTTCATCAGCAGATGACAGGACTACGGTAGGAGAAGAAAAAAGAAGCAAACAACCCGATCATCTCACTTCAGCCCCTGTTCAAACCTAAACCAACGAATTCCCTGCCTCCTTCCAGTGTCAGTCCTGGAAAACAAAGAATAACTCTCATCTACAAAATCATATACAATTATCAGTAAGGAGGGATGAAATGAGACCAAAATAATTAGCTCATTTCTTCAGGGAATTCTGTGCCAAGCGCATCATTCTCGAACAGTCGATTGCAGGTCATGGCGATTCCCCGATGATCTTCAACGGAAAGGTATTACTCCTGACACAAATAGAATAATCGCAACTCGTTACAGAGCTTCTGTCGTGCCACTCAAAGTCGTCTGGTCGAAATTTACAAGCAGTGGATGCCTTTGCTGCTCCAATTTCTCTCGGGAACATTCGAAGAATTCAGGGATCTTGATGATTTAGAGAGAGTGAGACTTGAACGTTTATTCAAAATATTACTGAAACAGCTATCTTTTGTGATTTTTAATCTTGGGCTTGTAAACCTTAGAGGTGCAAGATACTGCTGTTTTTAATATGATAGAGAGAAGAAGGCGAAAAGAGATAGCAACGAGAAGTCATTGTTTCGCTCTATATCCTGTGGCATATAATATTTTCGAGCTAACACGGGACGTTCTACTGTCAAAAGCTGGCTATTGTGCGTCTTCCGTAAAAGCGCGCATTGCGATTAAACTTTCCCCTTTTGTTTCTCTGCGTACTCCACTCGTTAGCCAGTTCTCTCGAAGGTCTTTCCTACTCAATCCATATTAACGCAATCAAAGGAAATGGCATCGTAACAGAGTGGATAAGGGAAGTGTCTGTAGTGATTCGAATTATCTTGCATTTATTAACAAATTCGCATTTTCAAAAAGTTCAATCATAATGCGCACTTTAACGGAAAACACGCACACAATAGTCAGCTTTTGACAGTACATAGTAATTCAGATTTAGATACAACTTTCTATACGGACATTTTTGATCATGTTGATCATGATTATCAAATCAGAAAAGTGCTAAACAGAAACTTGAAGTTGAAAATTTGAGGCCTTTTTGGCCCGTATTTTGTGTGGGAAATAAGCAAATTCTTTCGCGCAAGCATATATGCAAATTTATCAATTTAAAAATATGTACAAGTGAAGAACCGAGCATTTTCGCCGAGTTCCCTACTCCAGCTTCCTATTTAGTACTTTTACTTCACCATTATCTACGTCATCGAAAAATTCTATGTGGAAAGTTTCTTCTAAATCCGAGTTTTTATATGGGAGCTTCCTTTGTTAGCTATATTACATCATTGATTAACGTTTAATCTACTGAAAAATCGTATTAATTAGACAAATTGACAGTAATTTGCAAAAATAAATAACTGTATGGAATATCATCAAAATTCGTCGCTTTTTGTCTTGATTAATTATCGAGACTGGCGAGTAAATTTACGCAGCTGTCGCGAAAAAAAACCTTTCATTAAATTCTTCGTATTCATTCTCAAATAAAATGTGAAAGCCAATAATATGAAATGATCTCTGGTGCAAATTGAATAAGGGACTACGCCGTTATAATATTTAAAAATTACGAAAAAATATTTAGGAACGTGTCATTCAAATGTTCTACCCTTGCTTCATGCAAATGGAATCATGCTATCTAAGCTACAAGTACTTATCGCCAGAAGACATTGAAAACAAGTAAAAGACATTCTTCTCAGAAAGATTTCACCACTTCTTTTCAGATTGATTGCTACTCACACTACTTACATCGACATCTCAAATGTTGGAAACCTCTTCGCCGACGTCGGACTTGACGAGAAACCTGACTTTACTCAGTTCACTGCGTAAGAAACTTTTTCAGGATAAGGAAAATATTTTATGATTTAGCGTGATTCGCAATCTCGTAGGTGAAATGAATTCGATTCTGATTCGACCGATGCGCAACTTCAACATGACAGAGATCGAATTCGCTGCCCTTCTGGCATTGAATTTATGGTCGCCAAGTATGATGACATCGAAAGAATCAATCGATGATAAAATATTTTCAGAGAATCACCGAGGAACTCTGCAGCGTGAAAAACTAGCTAATAAAATTAGAACCTCAATTTTCGACGAGCTGCATGTCCTTTATCGAGAAGAAATGAAGATGGATAACTATGCCAAACGATTCGGAGAGCTAATGTGTCTGTTCAGCGATATTCAGGTTTGTATCTACAATAACATAAAAGTCGAAAATAGTTCATGATTATTTAAACGACTTATTATATCAATATTTCTGCGCAGCATTTTTTTTTGGAAATTTGTAAGCTTGAAGATAAAATAGAGTATCAATGATCATCAAAATTTAATCCAAATTAACTCATAAAAATCTAAAATTTAATAAATTGTTCTAAACATATGCGCCACTTATCATGCATTCAAATATAAAAAATAAGTAAATAAACGTTGAAGAAGGTAAAATTTACGTGATCAAGAAGATTTCTTGTGAGAAATGAACTTTCTTCAGGAAGCACGATGGCTCCCGATCCCATTTGCCCGCTTGCCCTGTGGAGGCGATCCGAGATGCAAACTTCTGACAGACATCGATGGGAATGCATTCGTTCAAACCAAAGCATTTTAAGACCATCAAAGAAAGATTAACTAAAGATTTCGGAATTAGTCAGAATATGAAGTCTGAAGTTTCTACGCTGTTCTGATAAATAATCTATCATGTACTCTATAATAGAAACAAAAAACGATATCTTTTGTCAAATTATTTATTTTTTCTGAGAACACTATTTATCATTACTCGATTTTTACGATGATTGAAAATTGTACCTTTTCTCCTTTTGAAATGTGCACTAATCTTGTCTCATTTTATTTTGGAAAATTTGATGGTTTCATATCTGCAATATTGTGCAAACCTTGATACTAAGTCAAAGATTTAGTAATTCATAGAATTTCTTCAAAATATAATTCAACATATCTTTATCTTTTTCCGAATGTGATAATTTAACCAAGTTTTATGTTTGTAAAGTCAGGTATTCTCTGCAAATTTGTTTTGTCGTTTTAAAACTGCAATTGTATTGATTGATGGAAATATATATTTGGTCTGATTCAAATATTGATTGATTGATTGACAACGCAGAATAAAATTTGAAAATAAGGCGGCTATTCCAAATTTTTGAGCATGAACGACATAATTATAGGGTTGGCTAGGTTGATGAATATTCAATTAAATTTTTTTAAAAATAAAGCGAGAAAAAAACGCGCGTAAATGATAATGCCATGAAAGGAATTGGCATTAGCCAAACTTGGTTTAGCCATTATCGTGGTTTTATAGATCATTGGTAAAATGAGGTAGCACGTTGCTCACTAAAATTAGAGGGAAAGTGACTTTTAAAATTGTATCAAAGAAAAACAAATTTGGTGTGCATGCATCAATTATGATGCAACTAAAGAATGACCAACAATTGAGAAGAAAATAAAAATTATCCAAACCGAAGAAAAGTCGAGTCAAAAGCTCAAGATGAACACGATTTTGCATTACAAATTCACCGTGTGTCTGATTTTGTTTCGGTTCAATAAGATAAATTTAACTTTGGTATACGGCCGATTCATGAAATCTACGGTTGGTTTATCGCGCTCTCCGCTAGAATTAGATGCTGGAAAGGGCGTGCTCCAATGAGAAATGGATATTATCTTCCTTTTCACCCGTTATTGGCGAGAAAGAACATTCATTTCGCATTGGAGCGCGCTCTTTTCCAGCACCTAATTCTAGCGGAGAGCACGATAGCATGATTTTAAAAAAAATGATATTAAGCCTCTGAAGAGTACTTGTTGCCTATTCAGAATTCTGTAATAACTTCTTACGCCCTGACACCCAACTGGGGATGTTCATTTTTTAGGCACTGCAATAATTGCTAATATTCATTTTGTTTTTAATTATCGACGTATTGAAGATCGCTCTTGCGTTTATTCTCTTCAAGAAAACGTTCGTAAGAATTTCAAATCTATTCATTAACAACAATATTTTCTACTTCTATAAATAACGATAAACAGAAACAATTTGACCAAGCAACATGAAAATTGCATTACCTGATTCAGGAACAGAAACCCCAGCCACAATGGCGAACTCCCGAGTATTTCATGTTGTAGATGCGCAAATTTCCTTCGTCCATTTCATCGTGTATCGTCATGTCGACCAACGCCCATTTTCTACCGAACCTGTCCGTCATTTTAGCCCATGTCTTCATTTCGTATGAGCTATCAAAACTTCGCTTTCTCTGAAATTAAATGCACAGGATTTTGCAAACAAGTCTTATTTCAAAACGAAATTTCAGTTTCTCCATAGATAGCATAAACAATAAGATTTTGCGTTATACAAGATGTAAATGAAATTGCTTTATATTACATTACTAAAATCGCGCGTTTTCTGAATGGAAATTTTCGACGCAAAAATAAAATGCTTCAAAAGTTTACTGATCGGCTCAAAATCGATATTACTCGATAGTTCGATTAATTCCTGTAATTGTTTAAAAACGATTCAAAAC
The DNA here is from genome assembly GCA_002287525.1 of Diploscapter pachys. NCBI lineage: Eukaryota > Metazoa > Nematoda > Chromadorea > Rhabditida > Rhabditidae > Diploscapter > Diploscapter pachys. Next base: position 60,998 of record LIAE01007015.1, read on the forward strand.
TTTCCAATCTGTAAGTTTCGAGATGCCATTTTATGGCCAAATTAAATAAGAAATAAGGATTTCAACCATCGTTTTCTCACAAAATATTACTTGAAAGGCTATGTATTACAAAATTTGTGTTCATAAAATATCAATACTTACAATTACTTTCAATCTGTAGGCCTCCTTTGGGATCAGTTTCAGATAATCCTCGACTTTGACGTTCTCACCACCGACTCCAATTTCGAAGATGTAATCCTCATCGTGCTTGCCTTCATAGAAATCCTGAAAAGTAGTTGTTCATTTTTGTTGGAGCGTCAATATTTCTATCCAGAAATATTACACAAAGGTAACTGCATTTTTAAATATAAATTAACGAAGATATATTAAATAGCTTATTTTTAACAAAAATTACGTTACCTGAACGATCTTGCAGACTTGCTCATCCGTGATCATATGACTATTGGTCAGTCTCAGTCTCTTGGTGTCTTTGAAGATTCCGAACAGATCCTCGTAGGTGTATGGAAGGTTCTCCAGGCAGTGAAAGTTGACGAATGGAGTCTAAAATTAAAACTAACTGATTTTCTTGCATATTCACGGATTTTCTGACCTTTCTAAACACGTCGTGATACCAATTCGAAACGTTCATATCACCATTAGCACCAGTATCCAAAGCGATTTCGTTAAGACCTGAATTGAGAATTTTACATTCGAATCGATACAATCCATCGTCGTATTTATGGCACTAGACATGATAATTATTAAACAAATCATCCATTGATTTCTATATAAGCACATAGAACTTTTCGCTAGATATTATAATTAAACGTATAGTTTTACTAGAATATTCAAAATTCTTTGCGTTTACAAGGGAAGTCCCACGTAGGAACTCACCGATCTTGATGAACCTTTTATCACATAGGGACTTTCGATATTACTGATCATGATTCTGAAGTCAAAAAGTGCCTAATCGCACTCATAAACCTGGGATATTGAGTTAAACCTGATTTTTCCTTTGTATTGCAAATTTCCATGCATGATTTCACAAGCAAAACAGTTCCTTCCCATATAAAATAGGAGTGAAAAGAAAGAAGCATACAAGGAATCATTATCTGTTCAAGATATTTTGCGAAAGTATATCATAATGAAAGTTTGCTTTTATTACACAGGGCTGTTCGAAATTAAATCTTATCTTGACCTCGAATCGAAATTGAATTTTATCGAATCTCAGAATCGGGATCGGAATTCCGAAAACACCCGACGCGCAGTGTCGTTAGATAAATGCGAATTTTAATTAAATTTAATATAAATATTGAATGAAATTTTTTGAAAAACAATGATTAGACACTAGTCATTTGAATTCCAATGCATCAAGAATGTCCCAACTTGAAATTCTTCTATCCCTGATTCAAACAAAGTAAAAATGGGTTATATATTTTTTAATTTTTAAATTAGATTAATGAAAATGCCTGCCATTCGAGAACAAGCAGCACGACATGAACTCGTCGATGTTGAGCTTCACTCCGCAAACCCCGACTTCAGGCCGAACGTGTACATCCGGCGGATTCTCTTTGAAGAACGCAGCCAATTTATGCCAAATGGTGAGTTTATGAGAGATGTCCTGAAATGAAGCCTGTTACCTAATTTAACCAAGATAATGCATAGAATAGATTTACTTTGAGCACTTCATACTTTTTTCATTTTCTCGTCCCCTTTTTTCGTTTTGAAGTTAGAATAAGATAGACAAGACCAAGGTGATTTTCCAATGGAATATTCTTGCCAAAAATCAGACCCAGGGAGGGCGATCGTCAGCGATCACTTGCGACCTACCCTTTAATATTTCCTATGCAATTTAGTATCTCTAACCTAAAATATTCTCCATTTATGATGAAGTCATAACGTAAATTTCGCCTGTGCGACTTACCCCTGTATATTTTCTTCGTCTGATGAAGTGCTCCCTAGGTCTGCCAAAAATAATAAAGACTTTTACAAATGTTGAGCGAGTCAAATTATTTAGTGAGAATGAGAATTTGATATCAAACTATGAGTAATGAATAAATAAATAAATAAATAGGTATATAGTGAAAAGATGTAAATAGTCTATTTGATGACAATCAATCGATTTTCTATTAAAATTACTAACAATAAAATACTTGCCAGTGTAATATCATTTTTTGAGCTACCCACTTTGTCATTTTTGACAATTAAAAATTCGCTATTTTCTTTTATTGACTAATCAGCAAACTAGAATATTTTTGCTTAACTGACCAGACTGAAGTTGCGGACCACGCAGCTCTTCATGAGATAGTAGATGAATTTTCCGCAGCTGGTGATGGCTTCGTCCATGGAACCGTGCACGACCACGAACTCGACTGAACCAATAATAGATTTTAAGGGAAATGAATATTGATAGGAAGCCAATTTTGGTACATTCATTCTGATAACTTTTAATAAAAGTGAATAGAACCTTATGTATGACTCTATTGCGCAAGCATTAATGTTTAGAGTATCCCAAAATTGGGATACATTCTATATTAGTAAATGTTAAAGAAATTGTGAAGCTAAATGAAAACTTACAATCCTCGGCGATGTCGTTTTTACAGAGATAGTAATAGATGCTGGGAATATCGACCAGATCATCAGGTCTCATCGTTACGTTGTTCTCTTTGCGCGAATCGCATTGGCCGTCATCCCAGAACGTGAACTGAATGTTCTCCCAGAGGACCGTACCATTTCCATTCCAACCCTTCATCGTCAATTCGAGAGGACCTTTCTGCAAGATAATTATCAAATTTTGGCGTTAGAAATCGCTCTGCACTTGCAAAGTCGTAGATATTGTGATAAGATAATTACTTGGTGAAAATACAAAAAAATACTATTTGCAATCGCAAAAAAGCGTCATACATTGAAAATTCGCGTGTTGTTTTCACGTATTATTATCTTTTATATATTTTTTCTTATGATATATGTAATTTTTTCTATTAAAAATTTGGTGACATAACTCGTAGTGTTCAATATTTGTCGAATTGACTTGGGCATGTTAAATAAAATCATGTTGCCGAACTGTCACAATTATATTTAACAATAGCAAAGGACTTTTCGAATTGTTTTTTCGATCTTTAAAGTTTATTTATCGTTTTACTGATAGTCAGTTTCATGTCTATTGTAAATGTACTTACAATTTTCGAACATTCATAGCAGGTGTAGGAGTTGTTAACAGACAGGAAGAACTTGACGCTGATGCTGATAAGTCGACTTCTAAGAATGATGTCTCGATGAACGATTTGGTAGATCCTGTTATTGCATTTGACCGCCTTGATGAGATCAACCGTGGACAGTCCCAGAAGGATCTCCCTCACAATCTCCACAGGCAGAGTGTCGAGAAGCATTGACTCACTGAAAAAAGAACCATTGAAAAGAAAACAAGAAAATTAAGAAAAAATCGACCAAGAAAATGCAATCCAGGGGATTTGAAAAATTGGATTTTTATCCGTTTTTTTTTAAATCATCGTCCATTTCATCCCCTTTCCAGATCAATTTTTTTAGTAATTTTATCTTTCACGAGAATGTTCATTTTATCCTTGATTTTTTCCAGAATCGAACATTGCTTGAACTTTCAAAATATTCGCAAGAAAAACCGAAATGCTTTTTCTTTCTCTCCTTGCCCATTTCCGTGCGCTTCTTTTGCATTTCTAATCGCTCCGCCTACATACATTTTTAGCCGCTGTTTTTGTGTGCCATTTACACAATTTTACCTCGAGTTTCGTTATGGGCCCGTTCATACTTAGTTGCAATGCAACTTGCAACTTGCAATTTGCAACTCGCTCGAAATAGCATGGAAAATCAAGAGAGCACAACATGATGCAATCGCGCTCTCCTCACTTCCCATTCTATTTCAAGCGAGTTGCATTGCAACTAAGCCTGAACGGGCCCTTATTCGTTTGTGCATTTTTCGTTCAGGAAGATGAGTTTTGACGTGGACAGCTATCAGTATAACACGAGGAGCACTGCAGCTCGCATCCATGCAGACGAAATGACCGATGACAACTCGCCTCTCCTCGACAAAATGGAAACTCTCCTCGAGATTTGGGAGGCCGAGTGCTCGCATCCTCAGTACGATGCTCTTCCCACTGTCATCGGGTTGGTTTATTTATAGTTTCGAAAATCGTATAAAACAGGTTTACTCTACCTGGTCAGTTAGGCTATCAGTCATTTGGAAAATTCGAAATTTTGTAGAGAAAAGTATTGTTAGAGGAAGAAACTGCGAGCTTTTCGAATGGACGAATTCTTAATTTGCTCAATCTTCAAAGAAACCTAAAATGAGACACGGCTAAAATTGGAAGGTAAATAAAAATCCGCATCTGCGGGTCGGATTAGAGTCGTCGGGTATCATTTTTGAGACTAGAGATCGGATGTGGGTAGCAAAATTTCAAAAAGTTGAAGTATGACTAAAATACCCTTGCGCATAAAAATAAGAACAATGCTGTCATATTTCATAGAATGTCTATTTTCAGAATCTGCGACATCCTGGAGTCGGCTCTGAACGACTTCCTGCGTCTTGACCCTGACCCTCTTGACGACAGACATCCCTATCGCACGCATCCAAATTGCCCCTATGGAAAACTGCTCAAGAATCTGTTCCGGAATGAGGAGTTCATGAACAAGGTCAGAAGTTGCATTCAAGCAAGTTCTCTAATTCCATAATGTGTTCAGCTGGTTGTGTCGTACCTGCTTGGCCGCGACCATTCCGAATTGAGCACGATGGCAGCCCGGCTGCTGCTCGACTGCGTGCCCGGACTCGATTCCACTGTCGTTTTCCAGGTATTTTTTGTTTTGTATTCATGAGCCATTTGCCTCTGAAAAATAATTTTACACTACACCGATAAACATCCCCCATTGAGAAGAAAAAGTTGATTATTGGTTTGACTGACACCAAGCCTGTCGAAGATTTGTCCGTTCTCAACTTGCCTCAGATCTTTTGTGATTTTTTCTGTTCCTTGCACAGACTTTAAAACTTACCCGTTCCTGCCGCATAAAGCGAATTTTGAGCAAACCTGACTGAAACAATGATTTGTTTACCGAAAAAAAACTTTTGAGGAGCCCGAAGACTTCATTCCGCAGCTGTTCCACTGGGCGACTCGCCAGGACAACGAGACTCTGAGTGCCTATTCGATGGGTCTGCTCGGCTCTGCACTCGAGGCGCAGGAAAATGCGTCCAAATATCGCAACGAGAATGCTGTTCTCATGCCTATTGCGTTCTCGCTGCTCAACAAGTTGAAGGTTCTTTAGACGTATATGGAATATTTCTGAATTGTACGAATTTCAGCAGAAATCGATCGAGGATCAAGGAGCCGAGTCGTTGAAAGATAAGAGCAGTCAGCCATTCCAGCATGTCAGGTTCGTTTCTTCATCATTGCATCTAAGAGACTCGAAGAAAGTCTTGCTCTTTAGAAATGATTGATATCGAGATGTTTTGAACTAATTTTCTACAAATGCACATAACAAGATTTTGCAACTTTGAGGCCACAACCATGCTAAATATGAAAGAAGAAAGTCTTTCCCATGGTTCCCTATCATATTTTGCATGGTTTTAGATTTCGAAATGAAACGAGAATTTCATGAACATTCAATTTGATTTTACCAATAATTTCTTGTTTTTCCTTCAGTTTCGAGCATTTGCGTGAAGAAATCGATGCTTCTGCTGGACAGTTGACAAATGGAACTGAAAAGAGCAACTTGAATTTGCCTGGAAACAGCGCTGCTGGAGGAGGAACGGTAGAAATTTTCATTTTCTGAAACGCTATTTCTCAATTCCCGGCTAAAATAAATTCCGATGAAAATGGCAGAAAGGGGAGTGAGTGTAGGGGGAAAATAGTTACGAACGAAAATTCGCACCGTAATTAAATAACCGTCGGTATTTATTTTTGCCGGGAATTATCAGGATTCAGCAAAATATTCTTCTCAAAAATGTATAGCCATTTTTCAGTTTCCAAGCGCTCACAGTTCAATCAGAATTCGACATGGAAGTGGAAAGATTCCAGAAGAACTTGGAATAATAGCAAATGCAGAAGGAGGAGTGGGAAATGAGCAGGGAGTGGAGAATGGAGGACAGATCGAAGCAGAAGAGAATGATCCTGTTCCGAGGGTTGAAAAACGAAGTAAGATTCTATATTTAGTTCTGTCATTCTCCTAACGCTACAAATGCTTTCAGAGTCGTCCATGCGAGTCCCTGCTCCGTCTGACTCACCGCCTCGGAAGAAGCGCAAGACATTCAAGGTAGCTTGTGTTTTCTGTGAATTCGAACAAATTATTTGTTAAAAATCATCGAAATAAAAGTTTCGGAAATATTGATTTCAAACTAAACTTCTTTTCTTTTTTTTCCTCATTTTTAAAACGATTGAATTCAGCCAACTCGAGTTCCATCGTTTTCTTCCCTGAACACTCTGGAAGACAGCAGCAGCAACTGGAGCATTCTGCAGCCTTTTGTCATTGGAATTCACAAGGCATCTTTATCTTTTACTCAAGTAGTTTCCTGTCTAAATATTTCCTCATCTTGCAGATCTACCCCCTTACAACTGTGATGCATCAACGCCTCATCTTCCAGTATCTGCAGCCTACGGGCGAATATCAGGATGTGAGTGTTTCACTTTGTCGACTTTTCACCTTATCCTTTTTTCAGCTTCTGCCTATTGCTTTGGAAAGTAGTGTTCTGGATCTGATTCTGGACTACATCGATTTGAGGAAAGTCAACGATGTTCGCCTCACATTCGATGCACTCAAGGTAGCCGTTTATTCTTCATCGTATTTTTCAAAGCCTTATCTCTTCTACTCTTTAAATATTACACTCGCATTCAATTTAGTCCACTTTTTCTTTACCACAACACACTTTTCAGTACCTGACATCTTTGTTGGTGCATCGCAAATTCTCGCTGGAATTTGTCCATCGCGGCGGAGTGCAGGCCCTTCTCAAGATACCAAGAAAGTCGATGGCATCAGGTACAATTTTCTACTAATAAAATCTAGTAATGATATTGAAAATGTGAAAGGATGATTATTTCATTCGTTTCTTCAAAGTATTTCTAGCTCTTACCATATCTTTCACATTCATCGTCTCATCATAGTTGATCTTCTATAGCTGCTGTTAGGAGCACCAGTTTCATTCAAATAATATTTCTGAAAATGGTATCTTCAGTTGGCGTGTCGACGTGCTTCTACTACATTGCGTATTGCGACGATGTGATGGAGAAAGTGTGTCAGCTGGATTCGCCAGTCCTCGATCAGATTGTCGAGTATGTTGCACAACTTCCTTCTTCTCATTCACCATTCACTTTTCCTTTGCAGCTACCTGTTGTGGTGTTTGGAGCACAGCTACGAGTCAGGAATGGCTAGCTCAGCGATGTTCTTCACCCACGCACTCTATTACAGGGCCATTCTCGACAGGTTCGACCAGAGGGATGGGCTCAGGAAACTCTACAATTATGTAAATTTAGATCTTCCACTATCTTTAGAAAAAGCTGCTCTTTCAGATTTCGACTCTGACAATTCTGCAGAACAGCGAAGTGGACGAGTATGAACTGTCAGACGAGCAGCTGCACACCAGCACTCAATCTGCAAGGAATGCCTGTGCCGCTTTCAGAAGGTATTTCCCACCAATTTATTCGTTATTCCAAGATTTTTCGGCTGATTGTGAACTCCGGAAAATGTTAAATCTCGGTGAAAAAGGCAAGAAGGGAGCCAGGAGTAGGGAACAATAGTATTAGCATTTCACTGGAATTCAGCAATCACTGGCATTAGTAAACACTATTTTTTAATTTCAGCTATGTCTCTGCACATTTGTACGTCAAGTTGGAAACGATCCGTCGCACTTTCGGCAATCGAAATCTCGTTTCTGGCTGCAGTTATCCAGCTGGACTCCAGATCAATCATCCTCCCTACAAGGTAAGGTTTTCTATAGAGAAGTAATGATTTTTCTCTCCAAAAATTCATTTTTGGGGGGCAACTAATTCCACTTACCACCCATATGAATAGTTCGGTCTGGAGAATGGGTTAGTAGCGAAAAAAGTGGGCATGCTTTTAATTAGGCATATGTATATGAGCAAACTGAAATTTTCAAAGAAAAAGTATAAGAATTTTTTGCACTTTTTGAAATGAAAGAGAAAATATCTGTCCTAACAAAATGATATTTTTCATGATTTCAGTCAATGTTGTTGAGCGATGAAGGAGTGGCGGATGGAGTATGGATGCTGGCGACAGTGTTGCGGATGTCAAACACGGGCTGGAGACCCATCGAGGAGGCCAGAAGGATGGGTCTCGTCAAGACCATGCTCTCCGTCATTGTCAACTCCACTGAATGGAGTCAGGCTGCTGCTATGTATGCCATTCTCACTCTTCTTTCTCTCTCGCTCTCTCTCAATTCATTAATTTGCAGAATGGAAATCGCGTTCAATGCGCTAGAAGTCCTGTGGATCATCTCCTCTCTGCCTTCTGTGCAACTTGAATTCTGTGAATCCTTCTCATTCGCCCCACCTACTTCTGTCGAAGGAATACGGTTCGTTTTAGATTACTTGAAGTGCAAATAATTTATCCCCTAGTTTCGGGCATATTTCGTGTGTTCAGAAGAATGCATCATGTGTTATTTTTAACGAATGTTTCGAATAAAAAAACATAGTTGAAATGTTTGATTTTCAGAGCGTTTCTGGATTTAGCGCAAGGCGAGATGCGCTCAGATGCTGCGATTCGACTTGCTGCCCTCAGAACTCTGAACAACTGCATTTGTGTGCCGAATGATATTTACAAGGTAGGCGATTAAGACAAATGTCGAAATGAAAGAAAAGTAAATTTTCCAGTTGATGAACAGCAGAGAACATCAAATGAACACATTGGCCGTAGGGAGTGCAGAAGGGAAGGCTGGAACAGGGGCCGCAAATGGAAACGCAAGTGGGCAGGGGAATCAGAGCAATCAGAGTGCTGGTGTGAAGGACCAGAAGAAAAGCCGAAACGGAGCGGCAACCATGCCGACCAATGAGCTCATGAAACGGCTCTGGCAGTGCATGCGCAAGAATGATGCGATTATGGTAGGTTTTTATTGTAATAAATCAAACTGAATCTTATTAATTCTCCGAAGAAAAAAAAACCCATTAGAATCTGCGTTCTCCTTTTTAGTTTATTTCTTTTTACGAAACTTGCAAGTGGATCGCGAAAATAGTCGTTTTCACTCCTCAAAACTATCTTGTAGGCAGAAAATTTTCGGCGGTTTCCTTTTCTTTTCCAACTACTCTCGATACACCCACTCTCATTCCTACACTTGCAGATCCTGGACCATCTGATTCGCTCAACAACCCCGGCGACAGACGCCGACAGCATTCGGACGCTGGCCTGCAGAGCCACGGCCGGCCTGGCTCGTTGCGACGAGGTCAGACAGATTCTCTCCAGAATGCCCCTTATCGCCAACAATGAATTGCAAGGTAAGTGCCTTTTAAAATCCCCACACGACTCGTTGAAAATGAAGACGATTTTTTTTTGTTTGTTTGTTTGTAATTCGTTTTGATATGAATTTATGCCTCATCAGAGTAGCGAGAAATTGGATGAAGTCCTATATATGGCAGAGCAAAACGAACTGTTCAAATATTTATTTACTCAAGATGAGAATCATCTTCTACAATTTTTACATTTTTTTTTAAATTTCTCATGAGATATTATAAAATCCATTAGATTCGTTTATTTTTAGCTCTGATGCGAGAACCAGTGATGCAGGACAAGAGGAGCGAGCACACTCTCTTCTGCAAGGAGGCCACCTATCTGATCGAGTCTGTCACTGAGAGGTCCATCGCTGAGAAAATGCCCAATCCCAAGGAACTCACACAGGTTTGCAAACAAATGGGGGGAATGGGAAGAGGAATTGGATTGTTCAGGAAAAATTGTGGAAATCGTACATCGTGGCGAACACGAAGATCACGTACAACGAGAAGGAACTGCTGCAACTGATGCACGGGCACTTGCTGAAGAAGGGTCTGCTGCAGGCAGCCAAGGCACTCGCCACCGAGGCAGAGCTCCCCGACATTCCTGCTTCCAGAGTCCACAACACTCCTGCCAAATTGCCTCCACTGGTATGCTTTATTTCTTTGCGAATCTTTCCTTTCTAAAAAAATTCAAGAATTCATTCTCGTTTTCCTTCACAGCATACCATAAATTACAGAAGAAATATCCGCATTTGTTTCTCTAATTTTCATACTGCCTCTTTAAGTCCAACAAAGTACAGCTATGGAGAATTTTAATTCTTATGAGGCATTCGTTTTGAAATTTTCAGCCAAACGCCCAGCTTTGGAATCCGATGCCCCGCCACACTTCGCATAAGACCTTCCGTCTTGGCGACATTGCCTCGTATGGCTCTCTGACCCGTCACACTCCTCATCCTGTTCCCTCCACCAGCGATACATCCTCATCTTCACCTGCCACAGCAATTACATCTACTCCCATCTCTACAGCCAATTCCAATGCTGCAAGCAGCAACACTCACGTGGAATTTGCATCTCCACGAAGGAAGTTTGCAAGTAAGACATTTTTCTCGAATACATTCATGAAACACTAATTGCAATATTACAAGTGTCTATTTGATTTGTAAATTTTCTTGATCTGAGAGAAGTCAAAGTCGAAAATTCAAAACAGATATAACCTCGCAAAATATCCAAAACTCTTCTGCAGAAACTCCCTCGACGTTTCCCCGTCGCTTGCAGTTGCGTTCTGCAAACTCTCCTCGAGTTGGCAATTCGAATGTCGACAAAAATCGCGCCTTCCGTCCATTCAAAGCACTCGACGACATCGTCAGCGAATTTTTCAGGTAACTTTATTCTTCTTATGTACAAAAAATAGAATATTTGTGTTCAGAGTGCAACACACGATGTGCAACAACCCAGTGACGACGTGCCCTCCCTTCTCGCTCTTCTACCCCCATCACTGTCCCGAGCCCAAGTCTGTGGGTGTTGTGCCCCATAACATCATCAATCGATGGGATGATAGGGCCGTTCTCAAGTACTACAGGAGGTTGGCGAATTATTATGATTCATTTTAGAGAACGTTAAAAATTGAATTTATCCTCGCAATTGCGTGAAGATGAAATTTGTACATTCTCAATGTCTCATGCTTATTCGCAGTTGAAAACAACGCGATTTACTGGTCATAATCTTTGTCTAGAACTCGTTTCTGTTTTCGCCGCCTCCGCTCTTTCGTTCCTCCCTCATCCTTCGCGTTTGCCAAAATCACTGTGAAGAAACCTTATTTTGCGCATTTGCAAATTTTGAAAACATGGAAAATCTCGGGAAGGGAACAAAATATTTTCCCCAAATCATGCTATTTCCCAATCTATCAACTTATGCGTTACTTTTTCATAATTGTCCCTTATAACTTCTAAAAGTTATTAGAGAATGGCTCAAATATTTTTAGAGGCCCAAACCAGGAATACGACGAGCGTTACGTGTTCAGTCGCTTTCGTCCATTCAAGACCGTTCACGACCACGATGACATGTACTCCACCTGTGCATTCTCGGTCTGCCTCTCCTCTCTCATATTCCAATGATAAATTGTTTTGCAGATAGACGACGAGCACATAATCGTGGGTCTGTTCACAGGAGAAGTGCACTGGATGAACGTGGAGACGATGGTCGACGAGGCCTCCACCAACTGCCACAACAGCTCCATCACTTCCATCATCCCTAGCAAGGTGCAATTCATTGATTTATAAATTCTCAGAACAATTATTATGAAATTCAGTTTTTTTTAATAGTTTAGAGTTGTAGCATCTTTACACAAATATCGGTGTCAAATTTTTGAAATTTCTTCAATATCATCAATAAGATAATAAGTTACAGCTCAAAAGTTGCATCTCTAATTTAGTTAGAGAAACAATACCGTGATGAAATGATGAGCATATAGGAAAGTAGATAAACTAAGTAATGTCTTTATGAAACTTGCCCTAATATCAAAGATTCATTTATCCTTACAGGACGGTGCCATGTTGCTCACATCCTCTGCCTACATCGGCCCCCTTTCTGCTCTGTGGCGACTGGGCGACACCCAGGAATTGCTCTACAATCTGCCTGATGATTTGTACGTCAATTTCGCAAATCTCACAACTGACTTGCTGATTGGAACTAATGGACAGACAGCTACAGTAAGCTAGCTATTTATTAACTATTGAAAAAATTACAGGATGTTCAAAAAGTCTGGACCGATTTTGATTCCCTTTTAAAAACTCTATCATTATCTTGTCCTCTATTAATGTTATCTACGCATAATTTTATTTCATTTAACCATGAATTTTCGGCTTTTTACAGCTTTAATTTTGAAAGTGAAAAGCAGCCCAAACTTTTGGCGCACCCTATAGTACGCAACAGAGGATTTTTCTGAGTCAGAGTCGTATCATTTTGTAAGCTGCATTTCCAACAAATTAACCAATTTTGATGCTTTTAATATCTATTACTCTTTTGACATTTACAAATTGTTCCAGATGTACGACACAGAGACAGGCCGAGTTGTGTTCCAACTAGAGTCCCCAGTCACGACGCACTATCAGCACAACAAGGCACAGTTCTCTCCCTGCGATTCCATGATCATGAATGATGGAGTGCTTTGGGACAGAAGGACTGCACAGGTTGATAAACAGATCTTGATCAGTTCGGAATAATATTCACTTTCAGTTATTTTTTGAAAATTAGACCATTTTGGAAAGATATTTCACGATGATTTTCTAAATAACTATTTTTGTTTGATTTTCATCAGAATTTTCAGATGGTCCACGCATTCGACCGACTCAACTCGACGAATGGAGGAATGTTCCATCCGCACGGCACTCAAGTCATCATCAATACTAATATCGTTAGTTTTTCCAAGACTAATTCTTATCTTTGATTATCCTTTTACTTTGAGTAGAAAAATTACCAATTTTCTAATATGCATCCTAATTTTATTTGATTCAGTGGGACCTGCGTACCTTCCGATTGCTGCATACCATTCCTGCCTTGGATCAATGCAAGGTCGTCTTCAATTCCACTGGAGTAAGCATTTGTTTTGTTTCCCATTGGGTTATTTCTATCTCTTTCAGAATGTGATGTACGGCGCGTCCCACATGGAAGGAGATGACATGTTCAGAGAGTCATTCGCCTCCTCTTTCCGAACCTTCGACACCTCTGACTACTCGGTATTTTGTTTTTCATTCCTAAAATGTTTGTGTTTATTGTTTCAGGTGATAACGACAATCGACACGAAGAAAGGCCTGTTGGATCTGTGCTGCGATCATTCAGACCATTACATGGCTGTTATCGAGCAGATCAGACCGCTTGGAGATCTCGGATTGAGGACTGAGGATAGTCTCGTTAGGCTGTATGAGGTGAGCACTTTGGAAATAACTAGGAAAACGAGTTACTGGGCATCTCGACACCAAATTTGGTCCAAAGTAAGCATTTTAAAAAAAATTCAAACTCGAAAATGTTCTTCGGAGTTTTGGATAAGACTTCGAAGCCGAAGTGAAAAGTTTTCGTCTTCAAAATGATGGATGACATACTGCTCTTTTGAAAACAAGATCTAAACTTTCATGCGTCTGAAGCTTTCAATTTACATTCTCTTTCTCGAATTTTTAAAAGCGATAATCTTGCAAAATGTATGAATTAGGTTGGAAAGAAGAGAGACGCAGAAGACGATGCGGACGAACCGGAAGGGGAGGATGCAGACGAAAATGATGAGGACGACGGATCGGAGAGTGGGGTGAGTGGGAGGTTTAAGGTTGAGCAGAAATATGCGCGAAATTTCAGGAGAGCTCGATATCGACAGACAGCAGCACTCCAGAGACGATGGCTGACGAGGAGGATGTTTTTGCTGCCATGAACAGACTCGAGGGCGGAGAATCGTTCACAGACGAAGGTCGGATAGTTTTGATATTTGAGATAGCTTCAAGTGCGCTGATAAAGGCGCATTCATACTTTTTGACATCGCGTCAATATCAAACTTTTGCTTGTATATCTTTCTCCGTGATTAGTAATCTATGTCAATTTTTATGTAACCTCACCTGATATTAACAGGATGTAAAGAAATATGTAGGCACCTTTATGTTTGAAACCATTGAATATAGAAAATAGCCTCATGAAAGTTGAACGTCTTCAAAAATTCAACTGTTTCAGAGGAGAGCGATGAAGCAGAAAGTGGAGAGAGCTATTCTTCGGGATCGAGTGGCTGGCACACGGACAATGGATCAGGAAATGAGGAGGAAGATCAGGGTTAGACTTGAGAAAAAAAACGAATAAACAAATGAGGAACGAGAGTTCAGATATGAACAGTGACGACGAAGAGGACAGTGAGAGTGGAGACGAGGACGACAATGTGGTCGAGATCGAGGGGATTCAGATGGACAGCGATGATGACGTCACTTTCCAGTAAGTCTTGCTTATCGCTTCTATTTTTGTATTTTGTGGATTCTTCGAAAGTTAGGATAGTTGTTGTTTCTTATCAACGCTTCATTATGAAAAATTTCGAACATTCCAAAAAAAATTCTTTCTGTAATACCAGGACAAATTTTTACCTTCTCACATTTTCTCTAAATATTATTTTTACGAAATTATCAAATGTACTTAATTTGAGGCCAGAAGATGATGCAGATTTGCACAACAGTCGCAGTTCGACTGTGCTCAATCCGCGGCTGAGGGAGGAACGCAGAAGGAGGAATCAGTGAGTCGAATGATTGCATCGCTGTCAAGGAGAAGAAAGGAGGGAAGGTAGACTCGTATTAGATTATTTGATTGGTTTTGTTATGATTCTTGTTGAAGTGAATAGCTCTATCATAGCCATTTGACTTTAATTACTGGTAGCCAGTGTCCATTCGTCTGAAATGAATGGAATAGATATGATTTAGATACACCTTGAAGAAATGCCTAATTACTAGAATTGTCTTCTTCACATGCTATTTTTATGAAAATTTTAGTAATTTGGGCATTTTAGTTATTGTTTTACATGTGTTTTTCTTGTTTTACTATGTCTTATCATGTCATCACTTTTTATGATTATATTTCTATTTGCGGTACAAAATAGGTATTGCGACTTGAAAATTTGTATAAGAATTTTGCGAAACTCTCATATCTAAAGGAATTAAAAAATTACCACGAATTTTCAAGCTACGCTTATTTTTTGACAATTATCACTTCATCTTGTCTTCATATCTTTTTATTCCTTCTCGTTTGGTGGATATTTTTTTATTTTATTTTAGTAAGGACACAACTTTCAAAGAGTGTCCCTTGTTCCTTCTCCATTATCATCATTCACTTTCGAATATTCATTTGTTGTTGTTGTTGTTGTTGTAAAATTCACCATATCTTCGGGATAGTTCATCTACAAATCCGGTCAAATCGCCTTCTCTTCGCTTCTTTTGTTACAATTAGTTTTTCCCATTTTATTCTTTACTTTTTATCCATTCTTGTTCATCAAATCTACAACGAATCGAGATTGTTTTTCTTCAGTATTACTTGAGAAATAAATCGTGATTTCCTGTTAAGAGGCATTCTTTGTAAGAATCAGACAAAAGTATGGGTGCCTTGGCACAGGTATGAAATGTCCTCGAAGCCCATGAAGAGAAAGATGATTGGATACCTCATGGACCCTATATACAATCAAAAAGTTAGGCCCCGCCTCCTTTTGTGGGCGGGGCCTGATCTCCCCATTTTTGTGATTAGGGCCCATGGGTGTACCCACCCATATGGGCTTGGCTCAGATTCAAGAAACTTTGCAATTGTCCGGTCGCTCTTTATATTTTGTTCGGGTTGTTCAAAGAATACGTCCTAAATGATAAACCGTGTTTAGGAATCGATTTTTAATCCGATAAAAATTGCAACGCATCAATTTAGTGGTTTCATTCTCCTTTCTTCAGTGATCAATTTCAAACTCATTAATTGCAGACTTTCTCATTCAATCAATACTCCTTTACTATCTCCATTTCGAAATAATACTATGATGATTGTTTAGGTCTCTTAACAAAGATGTTAGCCAATTTACCAGTCGAAATTATATTGCTGATCTGCCAATATCCCGAATCCAAAGACCTGGGACAATTGGCCTGGACTAACAAGAGAATGATGAAAATAATCAGGAAATATCTGCCGATGGCGCTCGAAAGGAAAATTTTATTCCATAGTAGGAAAATATTCCTTGTATGAGTGAAAATTAATTTGACTATTTAGTAAATTATGAAAACGGCAAAATTTGGGAAGGAAGAATTTGTCTGTTTGATTCACATACTAATTCTGTTGAGCAGGTTACGAAATTTACTGATTATTTACAAGCATATCAAGTAGCAACTACAAAAGATAAGGTTGATTATTTTATTTGACATTGCCAATTTTGTAAATTTTAGATTTTCGCAATTAGATCTTATGAAGAATGGTTTGAAATTTTTGACCTGAATACTCGACAAATCACTAGAGGTAACATTATAAAAGCCAGTAGATTGGTTTAATTTTATTGCATTATTTGCAGGACCAGATCCTCCTGAATGGCGTGAATATGCATCTATGGCTTATTTCAAAGACAAAGTGTATTATTTGGGTGGACGGGATCCTGAAACATGGGAAGATACGAATCGAGTTGATGTAAGAAGATCGAATGAAAGTCCATGGAATAATTTATTCAGGTTTTAATAGATGGAAAATGGGAAACAGGACCTGCTTTTCCTCTTACAATTACGCGTGTTCAAGCAATAACATGCGATGAAGTTTTATACGGTCACATTATAGCGCATTCATTATTGTAATTATGGATATTCAGTTATCGAGGAATTGGGTAATAGAAAAATATATCGATTATCAGACAATGAACGGGAATGGATTGAAATTGGGGCGATTCCAGAAAAACGATATTCTTTTGGAGTCGCATCGTTAAATGGAAAAATTTACATAACTGGAGGACATTGGTCGTTAATTTTGTATGATAGATAATATATCATTATATATTTAGTGATGATATATATAAATCCTGTGAATGTTTCGATCCCTTAGCCCCAGTTGATAGCCGAATTTCTCAAATCGCTGATATGAATTATCGAAGATATTGTCATTCACTCATCATCGCTAATGGAAAATTGTATGCAATCGGAGGGTGAGCTGAGATTTTGCATATCTTTATACGAAATATTTGTTAACTTAGATTTCAAAAACCATCTGAAAACTTTTGTAATTCAGTCGAGGAATACGATCCACAGACGAATAAATGGCGTGAAGTCGGAAAAATAACATAAAATAAAGCTTTTTGTGATTATTTATTTGATCGTCATCATTCAAAATATGCGATAACTGACAAATATATAAGTTGGAATGTTGCGAAAATATTAGGTAGAAGAACATCTAAATACTGAAATGGTGAATGTGAGATGCAAGTTGAGTGAAACACCGGGAATGAAAGGAAATTACAGACAAAAGAGGAAGGGGGAGGATAGGTTAGAATGGCAGGAAGTCGATGGTCGAATCTACAAAATATTAAAACTGTAAATACTTTTCAGAAGCTTATGACCACGTTTAGAGAAAAGAACACCGAGATTGTAATTCATCAGCTAATTTTAGCGAGAAATATCCAACGATACACGCAAATTATTTCACAAAAGAAGATAATTATGAAATTTTGAACATCTGTGAAAAATATGCGAAAATAATATGAGTCATCTGATGAGAATATAATTGCCAGGAAATGAGATAATGAAATAGCTAGCTCGTAATTGAGTTCATCAGTTCGTGAGTATTGTAAGGAAAAGATCTTTCTCTTATTTATCTAATAAATACTAACGTCTACGTCTGAGATCGATTATCATCAAATAATTGCCTGATGAATAATATTGAAACAATCGCTAAGCAATACTAAAAGAATGTTTAGACCCCGCAAAGATATCAATATTGTAAAATGAAGAAGGTAATAGAGAATTCATGAGAAATGAACGAAATCGATTTAACTTTTACTTGGCTGAGCCGGTTTGGGCTCAGGTGCAAATGGATCCTCTTTGTTTGCTTCGGCAACCACAGGAGAAATCATTGTAACGAACTCCTCGTAGTCGATCTTAAATCGGTCATTGGAAATAAACTAATTTGGAATTATGCTGATTTGATTAGTTTCTTTAAAAACCATATTCAGATAATCTGAGAAAATCTATTTAAATTTGTAAATTCTTACCATTTCATCTCCGTCTCGATCGACTTCTTTTATAATTTCGTCAACCTCTTCTTCTGTGAATTTTTCGCCCATCGTCGTCATGAAGTGCTTGAATTCTTGAGCCGTGATGAATCCGTTGCCATCTTTATCGAACACTCTGAAAAGTTAAATGATTAAAATTCCAATAGCAAAAGAACGATAATTACTTGAATGCAAGTCGTATTAGCTCCTGGTCAGTCTCTTTATTCATCTCTTTCATCATCTTGAAGAATTCGCCGAAGTCGATCTTCCCATTTCCATCAATATCGTATTCATTCACCATATTCAAAAGCTCTTCCTAAAATATTCTCAATAACTGCATAAAGATCAATATATGTTTGTCATTGAACAAAATTATTCCAATCTCTTTACAATTCGATAAAACTTTAAAATCAAGTGTGAGCCAGAAACGGATTTCGAATAAATAGAATCGGAAGCAACCTTAATTATTTCGCCGAAATCGTAACTGAGCTGGAATTTCCGTCACACTCTTGTTCTCAATGAATGCATATTTTCTCCAATAGTATGTAATTTTCAGCATATTAATAAGAATTGTAATGTATGTACCTCTGTTGGATTAAGCCCTAATGTTCTCATCGCGACTCCTAACCTGAAAAAGAGTTGGTGATGAAGATAATAAATTCTCGACAAATTTACTCTTTGATGTTCATAGTTCCATTTCCATCCTTGTCGAACATCTTGAATGCCTGAGCGAATTCCTGCAACTCTTCCTGAGTGAATTCCTCTGCGTCCGATGCCGTGCTGTTCGTCGTGTGTTGCCTGTGCATTTCCACTAGGCCTGCAATTAGTCGAATGAATTGAAGGGTGCAATGGATTCGATCAGATGATCAGGTGGGAGAAAGATGGAGGTAGAAATGGACTCAAATCCAGGAATGAAGGAACTGAATGGCTCAAGTGTTTAGAGCAGAGGAGAATGAAGCAGCAGCCAAGTCGCAGTAAACATAAAAAGCTGAATGTGAGACTGCAGATGTTCGTAGCAAAGGGAATGAGGCTGAAGGGATGCACATCTTTGATCTGGTAAACTAAACGATGGAAGATGAAGGAAGTTGGAAATGGAGGAAGGAATGATCATTTTGCCACTTTTCAACTCCCACACTTCCAGACGCGACATTCAAATTGAAATGAACAGACTGATTCGACACTTTCAAACTATAGGGAATTACATGAAAATCAGAAGAGATCAAAGCCATTCGAGAAATGCTTTATCACCTCGAAAGTGGAGCAGAGAAGTGCTGCTGCGATGTTGTGATAATGAGATATCGAGATATCGAGAGACATTTGAAAGGTTAGTAGAGTGCAGAAGGGAAAGAAGAGGAAGGAAGAGAGGAGATCAACACGTGAATTGCTATTGTAACTAGTGCTATTATTTCCCTTGATACTATGACTCATATACGCATTGAATAATTCACAGGTTTGTAAAGTACTAACCATTTTCATGAGGAGACGGAATTGCAGATTGGAATACACCAGTGAAGTAGACACAAGTACCTCGGGCTAACACTGGCTCCACCATTTCTTGCTGAGAATTGTTCCCACTGAAATTTATTAAATTTTTATTAAGTACAAATTTAGTGTAATTAACATTTCTCCTTTTTGGTATGAATTATGAATAAGCTTATTCACTATTCCATTATTGCCAGAATGGATAATTGATATTTTATTTTAGAGTTTTTTTAGATTTTAAATTTCATCTTCAACATTGATCCTAATTTTATCAAACCCAGCTTAGCAAAATCTAGTAGTAAAATTTATATTTATACTATGTGTGTGCTTGCTATGAGCTCTATCTTAATGTTTGATTTTCCCAATATATTATCATCATTATTCAACTTATATTCTCATTAGAAGTCAGTGATCGCCTACGCAAGGAGATTCACGAGCAAAATTGGAAACTGAAACTGAAGACGTGCAGAAATGTTTTATTAATGAGTCGGAAAAGAGGCGAAGAAACGAAGAAATTGAGTAGTTAAACAGCTCGTGCCGTGCACCGAATAAGGCACAAGACTGCTTCCCCATTCTCCCAGATAATCTTTGCTTTTGCCCAAAAATGTCACACAACACGTTGCTCAATTGGCCAAATAATAATAATATGGCAGAAGAAAATTCCAAGATGTAAAATCACAGGGAACATGTGTCCCCTGTTGAATTTTTAGAACGATTTGATTTAGGCAGGATTTCATTTCCCCTCTTACTTTCAAGAATTAAACGGATATTTGCTTAGATCACAGAAATCTACATAGGTCAGAATTTGACATTTAGATGTTGTCAAGATGAAATTTTGTCCCTGTTATTTGATATTTCAGTTCAAAGCCATAAACCACAATCCAAAAGTAAATCAAATTGTTAGAAAATTGCATTAATGAAATCAATTCTGTAAATAAAATATCGCGAAAGGTCTGGGTATTTTCTGCGTAGTTTATTAAGCGCGCATTTATGGAATATATTGGACGTCTACGTAGGAAATCGAAATAGAATTTCTTATTAAAACTTATGAATTTTGAATAGGAGTCTATTAAAAATGGATGAGTTAGCTTGAATGTGTGGAATGAGAAAATATTCTCTCTTGGGAAAAATAATAATTCAAATTTGGCTGTAAAACTTTTATGAAATCACGATGCGCTATTTACAAATTATTCATTTTTGGTCCTTAAAACTCTTGAAAGTTCCTTATAAGATCGAGAAAGATACGAAAAAAATATTTTAAGAACATGTCTCATAGCATACAGAATTTTCATATTTCATACTGTAATTCAAATTATAACTCCTATAAAATTATTTTTTAAAAATCTTAACACGTTAACATAAATTTCACCGAACTGATATAAGCACTTGAAGCTGATAAAAATGCCTACAATCTCTTGTTGCTCAAAGACACGAGCCGATTTCGAAATCCTCGACGTCGAGGCGTGATTCTTTGCATTTTAGACATCTCAGATTATGGAATACGGTAGATTAGAAGATTGGGATGGAAAGAACTGGTGGGTTGAATTTGACAGAATGAAGTGGCAACAGGCAATAAGGCAATGGATAAGGAAATGTTGAGAGCGAAGACAGAAGAGTGAAGTATCAGAATGCGAGTTGAGCCGCTTCGACACTGCAACTCAACCTCTCGGCCTGTCCCTGTCCAACTATCCGCCCACTTTCTCTTCCCCTTCCCCTTCCCCTTCTCCTTCTTCTACTTACCCTCTTATGCTTCTTCTCTATTCCTAAGTTGTGAATTTGTTAGTGAGTTTGAGTTGTCTCTCGTTGCCTCTCTTCTCAGCTCGGATGCAGCTTCTTTCGCCTTCCCTTCCCTTTCCGACCCGACTAACTAGGCTAAAGCTGCCCTTTGCAGGCCACACAGCCATGTAGCAGCCATTCTTTGCATAGATACATTTTTCGAGCGCCTTTTTTCGAGTTTATTCGTTACGGAATCATGGAGCATGAAAATGCATGAAAAACTCCTATGTAAAGCATAGATTTAACAGAAAATATGCAAGAAAATCAAGTGTAAATTAAGAAATTTATATAATTTAGCTAAATTATGTATTTTTCTGGTTTAATTACATTTATAGCACTTTCTAATTACTTTTGAGCACTACTGTATGAATCACAATTGTATAAATGCAGTGGCTAATAAAAGTAATCGATCACCCTCATATCCAATTTGATTTCAGGCCTGATCTCTGTGCATATCGGATTGAGTTAAAACGGAATACTAGCATGTCTTACATGTGCCCTTATTTGTGCAAAATTTCAACCCAATCAGATAATTGTAGATGATTGGACTTTATGGATGAAAATTGGCATAAATATGGGATATGACCCAATACTTTTATCCGCCATCGTAGTTTGACTTTCCTGTACATTATGCCTACCAATTAATTTTTACGAAATATAAAATAACTTACTTGACATGGTTTTCGGAAATCTTCCTCTTCGCCATAATGTTGAACGACTCATCGATCTGTCTCTGACGCGATTGCGTCCTGCGACGCCACCGCATTTTCTGAACAATAAAATAATCTACTTCGATATTTAATGCTCCATACTTTCAATATGAAATCCAGCTCGTCACCCGGTTGTCATTCTTACAGATTTTTATTCTTTGTCATCTGAAAATTTTTAGAATTGATACTGTTGACATTATTTTAAATTCTGACGAATAAACGGCAATGCGAAATAATTAATCCAAATGAAATTATTTTCTGAAAAAAACATTGATTGTAAAAAATATCACTGCACAAAATATCAAATTAATGCTTTGAAAGAAGAATGAGCAATAAGACCGATACTGGATTTTATATTTGGGGAGAATGAAAGAATAAGGGCACTCGTCAATGGGCTAATAGGAAATTCAATTATCTGCGAAAGCGATTGAAAATGTTGAGACTCTTTGGGAAAATGAAGAGGTTTGACACAAAAATGCCGTGGAATTCTGAAAGAGGCTGGCGAAAATGCAGAGGAACTTGGGGCTATAAAAAGGGACAGGAGGATGACCAGAAATTCCTGCGTCACAGCAGATTTTTGAGCTGAAGATCTTGTAGAAGTAAAGCGATAGTTGGTAGTTCGAAATTCAAATGAAATTTAAATTCAGGAAAGTGATTTTATACCCCTAAAGTTGATCAAATAATACCACGTAAATGTTAGGTCATTGTGGAACGGAAATCCTGTCAAGTTTCCCTTTGTTCTACGACTTGATGCAGATTATTTTTTGAAATGCCAAATGATAAAGAAGATATTTCCGAAAAATAAAAGTCAACTTATCCCCAGATTGAATGTTTTTATATCCTAATCCGGATATTATCTGAGCTTTTTCTGTCTATTGACGCACTCTCACTATACGAAGGAAACCAAAAACGAAAAGTTATTTAGAAATTCAAAATTGCAATCGAAAATAATATTCATTCATTAATTGACGTTAATGGTGGAACTTGGATTAGGTAATAAAGTAAGAATGTGGGAGGAATATTTTTTCCGATTACCGGTGGGAAATCAAATCCGCATTAGTTTTATTAGACTACTAAATTTACTTGAATATCAGAAGCGAGGAGATTAAATATGAAATCATCGGATATTTAGAGTTTGAAAACGAATTCAAACAATAGGACGGGTTAAATTACGGTAGGACTTCCTAATAAGTACTAAAATGAGCAGACCTCTGGTCCCATGCCTCTCTTTCCTTGCCTCCACTTCTTCTCAATGAATCCCATTTCCTGTCGCACTATATATACCCACTTTGAGCAGCAGCACCTCGTTATTCTGTCCGAATAAAATGAAAAGAAGACTTCACTTCTTCCTCACTCCGCTTTGAGCTTCGAGGCTAAATTGAATTGGGCCTTACGAGGATGGTGGGGAATGAAAGATATGGGGTAAACACGGCTATGCAATGTGAGAAAAATACTTGTGGAGTAATGATCCAAGTAAATTGAGAAATAATGTTTTCAGAAATTTCGAAATTTACAAGCTAATTATGGAATACATTTCTTTTTCTATTTTTGCGGTGCAAAAATAGTTGAGAAATAAACTATAGTTACCGTAAAATCTAAAGTAAAAGTTTCCCTAACTTAGAAGTCCCTCTATAATAGAAGTCTACCTCCAAAATGCTAGAATTAGCCGCTATTTAACTCACAAGGGAAATGCACAGATCGGAACTCATGGATCTTGATGAAACTTACCAAACGGTGGTTTTCGATGACGCGAATCACGATGATGAAGTCACAGCCCGTCAAATAAAACCGGGAACTAATGCATTCAGTCATTTTTTACTCGTGCTTTGTGTAAGAAATGAGCATTCACCTGTCAGAGATGTATGCAAATTTACAAATTTGTGAATACAAGTGAAGAATCGAGGGTTTTCGCCAATGTCCTGCTTCCTGTTCCTAATTGACGAATTTTAACTTTATAGTCATAATACTCGTCATTGAAAACACTTATTTGGTAAGTTTCATCAAGATCTATCAGTTCTGATCTGTGCACTTCCTTTGTCAGATCATTATCGTATTGAGTTTTATGATATCCTTTAGAGTGTGTAGAATAGATTTAGCCTCGATTTAAAGTAAACACGATCATGAAATGACGAATTATGACGGTTTGAAATAGGGTTGAAATATTCGATTTTTCGAAAATTATGGGATCGAAAATGAGAAGTCCGTTAACTTCTATTTTAGATTTTACGATATATGTATGGGTTTCAAATTATTAACGATTAGCATAATGCAAATATAAATGCAGAAATATGGAAGCAAATTATTAGATTCTTTATGCATGATAATTGGCAATGACCAGCCAATTCATATAGTTTGCATGCTAGAGAATAATTACGAGATGTACACTTTGTTAAGCTACAATGTGCCAAATCTTGCCAAATGAGAAAAAATATATATAAAGCGTTAAGTGATTAGAATTATGTACTAAAAGAAACTAATATCACATAGTGAATTTATCTCATTCGACTGTAACTGCCAATTAAAAATTTGGACTGGGTACATTTATGTAAATCTCGATAAGCTTAGCTACAATTCTGCATATTTCTAGGAATTGCCTGGCAAATCTGCGAGCAATTCGCAAATTGAAAACGGCAAATTTGATAAAGACGTTCTTGAAAACACGAAAAGCAGACCAGGCAGAAGTGCTAAATTAAGAGGGGATAAAGCGGAAGAACTGAGTAAAAAACGAAGGGATTTCGGGAGGAGGTATATGGGAACGAGGCAAATTGCATCGAAATGGACGAGTTTGGAAGGAAACCTGAAACAAGATGCCTCTTCCTTGAAATTGGAAGGACTATGAAAATGGGAGAAGAAATGGAAGAATGAAGAAAAGGAAAAGATTGGCAAAACACACACACAAGCAGATAGATGGAGGCAGACAAAAGAGCATTCAGAAGCAGCGAGCAGTGAGACTGGAGACTGGGGAGTCCATACAAGGCCTGGGCCTGGCATGGCTTGGCTTGGCTTTCCAAGAGTGGGCCTGCTTTCCCCCCTTTCCCTTTCCTTCCTTCCCCTTTCGTTCTACTAACTCCCTCTCACACTCCCCCCACTCTTCACTTGCCCTAGGCAATCGATTTATGCACCTACAGCCTATTATGAGTCGAACTGCTTGATGACGCAAAAAACACAGATGGAAAACGGCGATATTGTGAAACGAAATGAAAATAGAAACTGATACAGAGGTGCATGTAAAATTGCAGATTTAGAAGAGGCTTTGCTAGCTCAAATATGGAGACTACGACCAATTGAATTTTACGATGCAGCTAGATATTGGCACATCCATATGAATTGTTACCACACCAGTGCTTTAATATATAAATGCATTGAAGAGCCAGAACACAATCAGAGTGACTAGTCTCATATGTTCATGAGGACCGAAAGGCTGAGCGGTTTCATGAATTTGTAAGAGCCTGTCAAAACGACCAATTTGACGTCGTAACGAAAGCACACGGACTAAAGCTCAAAAATAATATTTTGATTCAAATTGGTATGAACTATTCCATTAATGCCTAAACAATGATGATGCGAGAAATATTATAAGCTGGAAATGCTCATATGTAAAATCTTCATAACAATGTTCTATATTGAAGGATAGGCTGAACTTGTCTATCTTGGATAAGTAACATATGTCTTATCCGAGTCAAGTTCACTCAATTAGTTTGTTCTCTGCCGGTAGTACAATACAATGTCAGAAATTTTGGTTCGATAAGTTATCAGGAATATATTATTCGTCCAGTAAGATGCTATGCTTTTTATAGGGGTACAAAGAGAAACGTGTCTGGATCCGTTCAATTATTACAATAAGCATAATGCCAAATGAGTTGAGTCGTTAAGTCGTATCATATCATGAAGAAATGTAAATCAATAATAACTGGCATAATTTGCTACACGAAATCATATTAAAAAAAAAACTAGAAGAAGTCGCAAAGATGGTTGCGGCGCCATCATGATGTGCATATAATTGTCTAATTTAGTTGGTGACGTACACTCACTTAATTTGGATATTTTTTTCAAAAGTTATTATTTGATTCGATGTAACGTTATTTCAGCACTGATGTGGATAATTCGAGATGTTTGGCTAGAAGAAGCTGGTATGGCTTGGAAATGATAAGAGAAAGCTGGAGAATTGGGTCAGTTGGCTGCCTTCGAGAGGAATTTCGTCCAGACGACAAAACAGTCTATCGATTCTTCGTCTAATTACTTTACACTAATTAATCATGCATATTCTAATTATTCTATTCATTTGCTATCCTCTTTACAATCTCTCCTTCGCCTTCCCATTGAATTCGGATTCCGAGACCTATCTAAGGCCAGTCAAAGAAATAGGAAACGTAGGCACTTTCTTAAAAATAATTTGTGAATTAGTCTTCGCAGCCTCAACGACAGGCGCACTAGATGTAGATTATTGCATACATCCTAATCCTAATTCGAGGCAACTTCTTTTTTATCCGATAGGGAATGAGGATTAGCAGATATTTGTAAACCGGATTTCTTTTAATAACGAATCAAGCGAATCACTTCATGTATTAGTCTGCCTTGAGAGTTTGCAAATATCACGAATAATTTTGCAAATTTGAAGATGCCCCCTCCGAATGTGAAGATTCGCTCTCGGATGATGTCAGCGCTGAATGGAGTAAGCAATTATACAGAATAATACAGCAATCCATTTTAATTAGGGAGGACTGATTATTCTCAACAAAAACAAGAAACACACATCCAAGACTGCCAAGCATAAGCAAGTTAACAGTGTTCTGGCTGCAGGTCTGACCGAGCAGCCCATCACGGCTGCCTCTCAAATGACAACAGAAAGTAGTCTGACTACTGTGCAGGTATAGTGCGTTTGAAGATAGCTATTAAAATTTTTCAAATTATAAATAATAATAACAAACAATCCGAACATATAATCAAATAATTTTGGATATTTAAAATATTTATTTACTTTATTTATCACATTTTAGCTTCCAATAATGGCGGATTATGCGATAAAACCTTTATTGCAAACAAATTTCATCGATTCGAAAGGCCGTGTACTTCAAAACGTGGTTTCCATTCCAATACGCGTCAGTGAATCGATCAAGAAGTATGGAATTTCTAGCCTTATGAAAGATAATAATGGGTTGTAATTAGGAAATCGCCTAAGCCAGTTGTGACACAAGTTGAAGTCGACCCTGTCGAGAACCGACAAGTCACTGTCAAATTTGGACCATCTTCCGACCGGTCAATTATTTGAAAAATGATCCCCTACTAGTCAAATCGTAAATTTATTCAACTTAGAACTAATAAACTGTTTAATTTGTACATTAGAATCCGAATAGAGGAAGTGATGTAAACCGTAGTGATTGTAAAAAAAAATGGTAATATCGGATAAAAATGTAATAATCTAAGAACAGGAAAATCGAAAATTTATAACGGTGATGTTACTTGATGGATAATGAACTGTTCGATGATAACCTTTCATCTCTTTCATCAACAGTCATTGGAAGATCGTCCTTAGAAGGCACTCCGAACACAGCATCGATAGTTTCACTGTCGAAGTTGCAGATGTTGAAGACGTGCAGCAGATGCATTTCCTCGAGGGTCTGTGCCGCGCAGACCTCAATTCCGCCCAGTAGCATAAGCACGTCGCCTATTCGACGCTCAATTTCGTCCTCTTCTATCGATTCATAGAATGCGTGCAGTCCACGAAGTACGAGATTTCGAACCTGAAATAACTGATATTTGGCATTCATTTATTCTACAAAATATTCCCCCCTAGCTTTCCTTCTTCTACGCTATTTCTCTAAAACTTATGGTTTCTTTGTAAATATAATGAGGTTATAAAATTTACGCATTGTTCCTGTAATAATTTGAAAATTAGCCAATCACCTCATACAGAATATGCAGGTCTTCGGAAGTGGCAATGGATTTGTACGATTCGAAGAGAAGTGTCGGTTCTTAAGCAGGAATTGTGTCAGCGTTTGATATGCAAAAGCAACTAACTAAGCAACATGAGGATCTTCAATGCAGCAACTTCGATCGGACGCAGTTTGAGTCGACGAAGAGGCTGGGCAACTTCGACAATCAACATGGTTGTCAGAGGCAGAAGAAGCCTATAATAGAGTATTGCATAATTATTTGTATGCCCATTTCTACCTCTGTTCCTCGATTATTTTTGTGGTGAGATACCTCTTGATTTCTTCTGGGATATCAATGAAATCTCTGAAAAATAAAAATTTAATCGAGTATTAGTTATTTGTCGTTTATTATTTACTACTTTATTAAAAATTCGCACGCTCATAATTACCAACAATTGTTACCTAATTAGACAAGTTCGATCCGACAGAAACCACACATTTTCATGAGAAGGCATTTGCGAAGTGTAGAGGCCATGCTCAATAATCGTGTACCGAAAGCAGAATCGACGAGTCAACGATGTCTGAATGATATAATTTATCTTTTCTCCAACGAAAAATTATTTAGCACCCTAAAATGCTGCGAAAGTTCGAGGAATCTGGGTATTTTGGAGACCCATTCTCTCAAAATAGCTATGTCCAATTTTAGACTCTGCACAAATTCACTGTTCAATGAAACATTTGAAAAACTGCAGTTCTGAAAGAGAAATGAGTTGAATAAAATGAATTGAAAATAATTCAACCGGACTGTAAAAGTATATCTTCTTGTTGCCGACAGGATGTGAGGCTCCAAGCAAAAGAGCAGTCTTCGTTCGAAATTCCTGATCAATTGCAGATATTCCATCTAGAAATTTCAGCGCTACTCTCGATGTTTCAGGTAGCTGAAAATCGCTTATTCGTAAATACATTTCGCTGTCACATATTGCCGCTCATATTGTTCACGCTCGACTAATTGGAGAAACCAAGTACACACATTTGGAAATAAAGATGACCTATTAGTATCGTTATCAACAAATATGAAGATATTTTGATATTTCAAGTTTGATCTAAAATCAGTTTCAACATTGCGTTTGAATATTTAATAGGGCTAAATTTCAACGATTTGTTCTCGCAATTTATCAAAAGAGACGATAAATAATTATGTTGTTTTTCTTAGTGTACCTTAGAATGCGCATTTACATTGCTTCTCCGACTTCCAATAGCGTCTCTTTTCGGATGGAGTGCTGAAATCGTTCATATCTGCCATAATCAATCAATTTGCCCAATGACGTCATGTGTTATTTCAATGGTTGATTGCAGGACAACAGAAAGGTCAGAGTGATCGTTTTCTGTGTCTTCACAACTGACAGAAGCATGGAAGCATGTGGTCATGCAGCCTTTCTATCTCATTTCTTCTAACCTTCCTCCTTCATTCCGATTTCAAGACATCTCTCATACCTGCAACGACGACACAACCGTTTCACATCCTTATCTGAAAATCATTTTTAAAGAGATGACTGAAACAAAATAAGCCTCACTATTTTCAAGTTTACAGCGTCCCTTAAGCTTACAACGAGGCGATTTTTCTTGCAATACTACCTAAATTGAACATAATTGAGTTTATTTACAGGGCAACTTGTAAACCTCACAACATTCAAGACTCAAGACATGCGAAATAGTGTGAGAAAAGAAAGCCTACCACCCAATGCCCTACCCTAGTCACTATTTCACATGTCTCGAGATCATGCGGTTTCCAGATAGCCTTAATTATGCAAAATTTCAAAATTAAAAATAACTTACCCTCCGGAAGAATGATTTGCACCCTAAACAAGCTTTGACATTGTAATGCATTCCTGTGTTTGATTGTCTTCCGCAAACTAGACATGCCGATTGTTCTAAAATTGAATGAAAAATACAATTTTAAAGAATATTTCAGAATACCTGAACTCGATTCGCCCGTTCTTAATGCCTCCATCTGATCGCTTGCAGAAGACGGTGACTCTGATGACGTCAACGTCGTGTCGCTCATTGTATCATATTGAATGTAAAATATAAGGTTCTCAATATTATCAGTAATCATTACTTTCATAACCTAAGCGAATTTCCGATCGATATTTAAATTTAGCAACGAAATTGAGAAGAAATAATGAAATGCAGTATTTAGAAATGGAAGCATGAGCTTTGTATTTCTGCTATGCAATTATTAGTTTGAAAATTAAACTCCATATTTGATAAAATCGTTTATCTGTAACATCATAAAATAAAATATGAAAGAACCGCATCTTAGGCAATCTGATACGCTCGCAAATATATAGACAGGAAAAAATGAGAAGAATAGTTGTAAGAAAAAGGGAATGATCAAAGATCAATCGGTAAAGATTGCAAAAAACCCTGCATCTCCTAGACTAAATATATGATATAATAGTAATGATTTATAAAGAGTAAAGAGGGAAAGAGAAAAGAAATGATCTAGCAGGATTGATAAGAAATTGGGGAGGGATCATTGAACAATTTGAGAATGTGAGAAAGTACTGCAAATTAAGAGAAGGGATGAGAAAGAGGAAGATAGAGAGATAGACTGGGAAATCGATGAAGAAAGATGCATATCAAATAGCAGACTACCATAGCATCAGAGAATTAGACATACAAAATAAGAAATACGACTGATGAATGATCGATATAAAAGAAATAAGACTGAGTGTGAGAAGTTAGAAATAAACAGGGAGGGGAAGATGACAATGAATGAAGCAAATAAGAATAACTGGCAAACATTCACCATGACAATTTAGGGTTTGGCTTTGAGAATAAACTCGACGAGCTGCTGTTTTTCTGTCTCAGGCAAGAAACACGACTTGGCTGCGTTGACTTGCGCCTGCCATAGTTGCTCGGTCGTCAGACCTGCAAAGATATCGCTTATTAACGAATTGAAGTAAAATGCAGAAAATAAAATACAAACAAAATTGGCACCTTAACTAATGTCAAATATCGATTATTTGAGATAAAATATACGATGCATAAATTCGATTATGCAATATGCGCATGCAAATTCGACTGATTACAAACGTAGCGATAATTTTTGATCGTCAAACATGTGCGTAATTTATTTCTGCCGCAATTTATCGGTCATTGAAGATATTTTGCATTGAGCTTCAGCTATCATCTTTCATTTTACAGTATATATGACTTTTATATAAAATGAGGAAAAAATTATAATCTAAAGTACTCACGTCTCTCGAATCTGCATATTTCTCCAAAAATCTGTATTTCAAAAACATTTACCGATGTTGGAATGAGCGAGTTGCATCTCACTGAGCATCGAGTTGTCGAAGCAGGTCGGGTCGTCGCGAGAAATCGAGAAGTTCACTTTGTCTTCGGCCCATCTAAAATCGGAATATCAATATTCTTAGTTATTTCTGCGAAGTTTGCAATAAATGCACGATTTTATTAATTTGTTTCTCTTTTATAGCTTGTATCTTTCGCTCTTTTAACCTTTCATGGCAAAAAATATTGTGGAGCTGCATAATTTCGCAGATTTTATGAAGGACTAATATTGTTAAAGGCCGATGCTTGAGAAAAAAATAAATGTTGCACAAATTCGAATATGCAAAGTGTGCATTGCGGTATATCAAGTAGTCGTCAAAGTCATTCATTGACTCGATGAAATGTTGTCTATTCGTATGTAAGCAATATGCTAATTTTCATGAGTAAATTTTGTCTCAATTAGTCGGGTTTATTAACACTAATCAAAGCGTTGAAATTGACAGTTAATTTTACCTCTTGACTGGATGATTCTTCCAGTCGAGCGGGACAGCGCCAGTCATGACCGAGGAGTAGGGACAGGCCTCGAGATGCACGCGTTGCTCCTTGACGAAGTACTGCTCGTATTCCGACTCGTTCTGCATCACTCTGCAATTTGCGTTCTCTCATTCATTCCCCATCTTCTTCCCCCCAACCTATATCCATGTCCGATCCTCTCAGCCTTCATTTCCTCGATCGCCTTCAGCACTTCCTTCGGTCCTCCACTCTCCCCGGCATGCACTGTTCTGTGGATTCCTCGAACTGCTGCTTCCTGAATTTGTGTCAATCATTAAAATGAACTCGACTCGGTTTTAATAACAGAAAATTTCTAGTCCTCCTAATCAAGAAAAAGAAAGTATAAAAGAAATATATCGTATTCTCTCTAATTGAAGAGCACCCCAAAATGGCAGAACGACTCATTACTCAGCTTAAATCATTTCCGAGTGTTTTATAAAATTGTCTTCAGAGTGTATAGAGTGGATTTAGTCCTGATTTGAAGTGATTACGATCATTAGATGATGAGCTATGGCAGTTTGAAAAATTTCAATGTTTCGAAAAGTAGAGGGTTGAAAAATAAAAGGGCATTCCCTTCTATTAGAGAATACGATGTCTTTTTTTAAGAAAACAACTTTCAAGTATTCAAATATACAGTAAAGGTAAAAAAGTTTAGAGAAACATAAATTTTGGAATCTATAATTCATCGAATTGTTTTAACCATAGCATCCGAAAATTGGTATGTTTTCAGCTCGATATGTTCAGTAAGGATAAAAAGTTTCGGTTGAATTATTGTAAATTAGCTTGTTTTAACGTTGAGAAGCTAAAAATGGGTTTATAAAATTGTGATCAACATTTTTTATTTTAGAAATCGTAATTATTTTAGTAAAAATTTTGAATTTCTTCAAACTCGCCTTGAATGCATCGACGACCACCTGTTCGTACTGCTCATCAGCTCCATGAGCAGTTCCAGCCACATCGATGGCGACCACTCCGAGATCTTTGCCATTCGTGGCTGCAATTATTCTTTACTTTCAATTGACCATTCCTTCCATGCTCACCCAAATCAAGAATCATTTGTGGGAATTTCTTGTCCATGCCCCTGATCATGCACACAATCGAGCGAGCCTTCACTCCGAAATCCTTCTCGCCTCTGTCGAATCCCCTCTTCACCGCCGTCACAACATCTACCATGGTAATGTCCTAAATGAGCAATTTCACGAGAAAATAGGCGATTATTAGTTAATCGACGAATCTCGTGAAGATCAGCTTGAAAGTTATGTGAATATCAAAGATATTTAAAGAATTAAGTACATTTTCGTTGGATTAAAAAAACTAACAGTCATAAACGATTATTTCGATTGTAATTACTTACAGGGTATTTGACAGGATCGATGAGCAAGTGAGGCCCATATCTGCCCTCGAAGTAGACGACTCCATTGGCCTTCTGATCTTAACACAGCTCGTACGCAATTCTCTCAATCGCTTCGAGATCGCCACTGAAAGCTATGTAACTTTTTAGCGAAAGAAGATTAAAAAAAAATTAAATTAAGCAAAAATTCCATCATACAAAGAGGAAGATGGAATGACCCATTTCCTAGTAGTGTGGCATTGTAAAAAAAAAATTGAATGCAATTTCTTGAAATCGATACTGTGCAATCCTATCTAATTCATAATCATAGTTGATTGAATTGAAAGGGAAATAACACAATAAATCGGAAGAGCTACTTACATGACAACGGGAAGGAAGATGAGGAAGGCCTCGAGGACTTTGGACAGATTCGCAGGGCTGTGGGTCACCAGCACTTTCTTCAGCTCTTCCACTGTAGTCGCTCCTTTCAGGGAGATCCCCTTCTTCCTGCAATTTCGTCATTTTTAACTATCTTGAATCAGACTGCTCTTACTTGGCCAATTCCAGAATGGTTGTGAATCGAATGGCTCCATCCAAGTGCAAATGCAGTTCGATCTGAAATGTAAACAAGCCAATGATAAAATTGAGCTGAATGACCTCTAACCTTAGGGAAACTGAAAGTTCTTCTGGTCATTTCGGTCACTTCGGGAACCGAGATCGAAATGTTTGGATCACTAAATTTGAATAACTAGAAAAAAAACGTTTCAAAATTATTTTTTCAGAGTTCAAAATCTGTTATATATTTTGGTAAAATTAGATTAAAAAAACTATCAAAATACGAATATTTTCAATTCGTGAAAAATTGAATGATCAGGCATAAAATTGTAAGAAAGAATGAAGAGTCTCTAAACTTTTAAGCTGTGAAAATTTGCACGTTTCAAGAATCCTCCTCTCCTCTGAGCCTCTACTTAACCTTTTCATATTTACTTAGGTTGTGGAACGGGCAAAGAGATAAAGAGGAAGCTGAATGTAGGATGGAATAAACGACAAATAATGACAGACTAGAGAAAATTTAGACTTCATTAAGAAGGAAGATAATTGTAGATAAAAGAAAAATCTAAACGTAGATGCCGTGGAGTCATAAAATCATTTCTTATAGAGTGAAACTCCAGACAAGGGTGGATTAGAGAAGATTTGATAAGGGCATCAAATTCACAATTCATAATAGTGAAATTGCCAAAAGCGCATATTAGAAATGTGATGAGAAAAGCTTTAGCGCATTATTTTTCTGATAAGAATCTAGCTAACAGATCATCTTCAAAACTGTAGGAAAAAAGAACTTGGATAGAAATTGAAAAGGGGGCACGTAACTCTCCTATCATGAAGAGGATTAGCAACACGGGAGGCTCCAAAATTGAGGGGTGAAATTGGGAAACGAGAAACAGGACTCTCACTATCACATAGAAAATTTGAAATTTACTGACAGCGCTCATATTTAAAACATTCGCCCGCCCATTTAGGTAATTACTTGTTACTTTCCAAATGAAATTCTAATTTTTAGCCCAATTTGAAAAAGATAACTTATCTAATTGGAAATATCTGGACAAGAAAGGTGGAATTTGAGGATCAATTACTGTCAATGAGCACTTTCTCTCTATCATTAAAAGTGAGTTTCACAAACGTTGGTTGGAATTTTTTTTAAAATATGTCGGCATTTTTAAAAATTTTCAACACATTTTCTCTTTCGTTCATTTTTACTACAAATTTTAAATTTTCTCTGAAAGAAAGTACCCACATGCATTGATAATTGATAAGTTTCAAGATGACCAACCTGCTATGGATCATTTTCTCCTCAAGCTGTTCGAGCCTCTTCTTGTCATCCATTTTTGCCTCTGATTGTGCCGAATTGTCAGTCGATAGCCACGAGCCCATCAGCCAATTGTCGAGGTAGAAATTCCCGCTGACTGCGAAGATGAGAAATGCAATCGATTGTCGCCTCCCTGAATTGGAAGGGAATTGAAGAGTTCGCAGAAAAAGAAAACTTTAAAATATTGAACGCTTGGATATTTTGGCACAATAAGTTAAAAATAAATTTATCGACATTTTCTAAATATTGTGCCAAAATTCACAACAATTCAACAACATTGCGAATTTACAAACACGTGTTTTTATCGAAAGAAGGAAAGAATGAGTGAACATGTGGCACGAGCGGAGAGTCAGGGAGGAGGACAACGAGAAATAATGCAGAAAACGGGAGGAAAGAAGAAATGAAATCAATGAAAATTGAAAAAAGTAGAAATTGGCGGGTCATTTTACCACTGCCAACATTTGGCAAAGAAGGCAAATAAATAATCGATATGCGCTTGCATGCGGAATTTCGGATAAATGCGACGCGCTCATATGGATTCAGCTGCGCAAAATAGAAAATAAAATGAGATGCACCGTTTTTATTTGCATTTTTCTATAATAAATAATGCTATTCATAGAACCTGAACTAGATTAAAGGGTATAAATAATTGTCCAAACACAATAGTTCACTAAATGTGTGTAAAATAATTTCTTTAAAGTTATTATAATATGAATGATGCAGCGTTCTGCGAAAAAATATTGCATAGTCTCAGAAAAATCAATGCAATTTCAAAAGAGAAAGAGAGCAGACAATGGGTTACTTATCTGACTGAAACTCGCATCTTCAATCTAGTGAAAGGGGCAATTATCTATCTTCGCCACTTTTTGAGTTGATCCTTATCGCTCGATTCGAAATGTTTTGCGAGAAAACTGGGCAGAGATAAATCATGAAAAATGTCAAAGATCATGAACTTAATATGTCTATGGAAAATGATAAATGAATGAAATTATTACAATTGCAATTTCTGTAAGATCGAATAAATAGAAACTGAGCAGTTCTTGTCCTGTTAGTCACTATCGTCTTTCTTTCTATAAATCGTGAACGCCTATTGTATGATTACTCTTCTTCCTACGCATTTTTCTAGCATGTTGGTTTTAGCAAATAATTGCTCAAATACTTAGATACTTGGACGCCTACCACGTACATCATTTTTCAATTAAATTAACTGAAAATATATATTGCATAAGGAAATACATTTATTTAACTCGTAAATACATACATAGAAAGAAATAATAATTGAAAGAATAAACCATCATATAAAATAAGATATAAAACAAACATCGGTCAATGTGAATGCTCGTATTTTTGACGTCCGATCACCCTAACAATTGGCTCATGATCTTCGAATCTCAGTAATTACGCACGATGCTCTAAAATCAAATGAATTATAAAAAAAAATACCATACTATAACCTCAACAACAAAGTTGTTGTTATATTGCCTGCTAATATCCTGGAATCGAGTATCACCTAAATAATCAATTGTAAGTTCAAGAAAATACGAGAATTTAAAAAAAAAAAAAAAAAAAAAAAGTCGTACCCGATGGTAGTCGTTCTACTTGCCTGCTCCAATGCCTCCCTTCATTAGGTCCATCTCTCAACACGGTATCAAGTTCGCCCTGAAAAAAGCTATCTATTTAATTTTAACATTAAGATTAGGCTCAAAAATCAAATATTGAGTAGTCTGAAATGTGGAAGGTTGAAAACATGAAAAGGAAGAATGGTTTTAGGCAATCTCTTTGTGTTCGTGTGTTATTCCTTCATTGTTATAATCATGAAAATAACCGTGCACCACTTTGGACTTCCCAGATTAACAGCCAAATAATAGCATAAGTGAAATAGTTCGAGAAAAGTAAACTGTTTTAAGAATATACGAAGTTCAGCTTTGATTTTGATTTCATTCTTCTCTAGCTACGTCATGGCTCTATAAAGTTTAGGTAATAATTTAAATTAAATTTCGCTATTCAAAATTTTACGCCAAAATTTTGTGCAGTTCTTATTTGATGGCTTAAAATATCAAAGCCAAAGGTAATTAGCAATAAATTTGAAACGTTATTATTCTTCTACAAAGAAGAGCTACTCTAATGAAGTAGAGCCATCAAAATAGTCACGATAAATTACCTTCCACGTCTCCTCCTTTTGCTCATCCAACAACCTGCCCTGTTCGTCCTTCCACTTCCAGTTGTTTTCCGTTTTCCTCTCGATTACTCCTATAATTTCATTTGTCATTCGAGTAAAGGACACTTCGAATGTCAATATGACACTCCGCCCTGTGTCTGCTTCATCCTCATCTCCAGCCTCTGGCCTCACTCCTGCCATCTTCTCCAGCAGCATTCGTTGTGCATCTGCATGTGCCCTGGGGCAAAACTCCTTCATCTCCTCCTC
>LIAE01007016.1:1066-22507 GCA_002287525.1 Diploscapter pachys
CTTAACAAGAATGTTAGCCAATTTACCAGTCGAAATTATATTGTTGATCTGCGAATATCCCGAATTCAAAGACCTGGGACAATTGGCCTGGACTAATAAACGGATGATGCAAATAATCAAGAGATATCTGCCGATGGCGCTCGAAAGGAAAATTTTATTATATTGTAGGAAAATATTTCTTGTATGAGCGAAAATTAATTTGAATATTTAGTAAATTATGAAAGCGACAAAATTTGGGAAGGAAGAATTTGTTTGATTCGCATACTAATTCTGTTGAGCAGATTACGAAATTTACTAATTATTTAGAAGCATATGATGTAGCAACAGCAAAAGATAAGGTAGATTATTTTATTTGAAATTGCCAATTTTATAATTTTAGATTTTCGCAATTAGATCTTATGAAGAATGGTTTGAAATTTTTGACCTGAATACTCGACAAATCACTAGAGGTAACATTACAAAAGCCAATAAATTGGTTTAATTTTATTGCATTCCTTGCAGGCCCCGATCCTCCTGAATGGCGTGAATATGCATCTGTGGCTTATTTTAAAGACAAAGTGTATTATTTGGGTGGACGGGATCCTGAAACATGGGAAGATACCAATCGAGTTGATGTAAGAAGATCGAATGAAAGTAGTCCATAAAATAATTTGTTCAGGTTTTAATAGATGGAGAATGGCAAACAGGACCTGCTTTTCCTCTTCCAATTAGTCGTGCTCAGACAATGACATGCGATGGAATTTTATACGGTTATATTATAGCATATTCATTATTGTAATTATGGATATTCAGTTATCGAGGAATTGGGTAATAGAAAAATATATCGATTATCAGACAATGAACGGGAATGGATTGAAATTGGGGCGATTCCAGAAAAACGATATTCATTCGGAGTTGCATCGTTAAATGGAAAAATTTACATAACTGGAGGACATTAGTCGTTAATTTTGTATGATAGATAATATATCATTATATATTTAGTGATGATATATATAAATCCTGTGAATGTTTCGATCCCTTAGCCCCAGTTGACAGTCGAATTTCTCAAATCGCTGATATGAATTATCGAAGATATTGTCATTCACTCATTGTCGCTAACGGAAAATTGTATGCAATCGGAGGGTGAGCTAAGATTTTGCATATCTTTACACGAAATATTTGTTAACTTAGATTTCAAAAACCATCTGAAAATTTTTGTAATTCAGTCGAGGAATACGATCCACAGACGAATAAATGGCGAGAAGTCGGAAAAATAACAAAATAAAGCTTTTTGTGATTATTTATTTGATCGTCATCATTCAAAATATGCGATAAATGACAAATATATAAGTTGGAATGTTGCGAAAATATTAGGTAGAAGAACATAGAAATACTGAAATGGTGAATGTGAGATGCAAGTTGAGTAAAACACCGGGAATGAAAGGAAATTACAGACAAAAGAAAGAGGAAGGGGGAGGGTAGGTTAGAATGGCAGGAAGTCGATGGTCGAATCTACGAAATATTAAAACTGTAAATACTTTTCAGAAGCTTATGACCACGTTTAGAGAAAAGAACACCGAGATTGTAATTCATCAGCCAATTTAACGAGAAATACCCAACGATACACGCAAATTATTTCACAAAGGAAGATAATTATGAAATTTTGAACATCTGTGAAAAATATGCGGAAATAATATGAGTCATCTGATGGGAATATAATTGCCAGGAAATGAGATAATGAAATAATTAGCTCGTAATTGAGTTCATCAGTTTGTGAGTATTGTAAGGAAAATGTCCTCCTCTTATTTTTCTAATAAATAATAACGTCTATGTCTGAGATCGATTATCATCAAATAATTTCCTGGTGAGTAATATTGAAACAATCGCTAAGCAATACTAAAAGAATGTTTAGACCCCGCAAAGATATCAATATTTTAAAATGAAGAAGGTAATAGAGAATTCATGAGAAGTGAACGAAATCGATTTAACTTTTACTTGGCTGAGCCGGTTTGGGCTCAGGCGCAAATGGATCCTCTTTGTTTGCTTCGGCAACCACAGGAGAAATCATTGTAACGAATTCCTCGTAGTCGATCTTAAATCGGTCATTGAAAATAAACTAATTTTGAATTATGTTGACTTGATTAGTTTACTTAAAAACTATATTCAGATAATATGAGAAAATCTATTTAAATTTGTAAATTCTTACCATTTCATCTCCGTCCCGATCGACTTCTTTTATAATTTCGTCAACCTCTTCTTCTGTGAACTTTTCGCCCATCGTCGTCATGAAGTGCTTGAATTCTTGAGCCGTGATGAATCCGTTGCCATCTTTATCGAACACTCTGAAGTTAATTGGTTAAAATCCCAAATAGCACAAGAGCAATAGTTACTTGAATGCAAGTCGTATTAGCTCCTGGTCAGTCTCTTTATTCATCTCTTTCATCATCTTGCAGAATTCGCCGAAGTCGATCTTCCCATTTCCATCAATATCGTATTCATTCACCATATTCAAAAGCTCTTCCTAAAATGTTCTCAATAACTGCATAAGGATCAATATGTTTGTCATTGAACAAAATGATTGCAATCTTTTTACAATTCGATAAAATTTTTAAATCAAGTATGAGCCAGAGACGGATTTCGAATAAATAGAATCGGAAGCAACCTTAACTTTTTTCTCCGAAATCGTAACTGAGTTGGAATTTCCGTCACACTCTTGTTCTCTCAATGAATGCATATTTTCTTCAATAATGTGTAATTTCCAGCATATTAATAAGAATTGTAATGTATGTACCTCTGTTGGATTAAGCCCTAATGTCCTCATCGCGACTCCTAACCTGAAAAAGAGTTATTGATGGAGATAATAAATTATCGACAAATTTACTCTTTGATGTTCATGGTTCCATTTCCATCCTTGTCGAACATCTTGAATGCCTGAGCGAATTCCTGCAGCTCTTCCTGGGTGAATTCCTCTGCGTCCGATGCCGTGCTATTCGTCGTGTGTTGTCTGTGCATTTCCACTAGGCCTGCAATTAGTCGAATGAATTGAAGGACGCTATGGATTCGATCAGATGATCAGGTGGGAGGAAGATGGAGGTAGCAATGGACTCAAACCCAGGAATGAAGGAATTGAATGGCTCAAGTGTTTAGAACAGAGGAGAATGAAGCAGCGGCCAAGTCGCAGTAAACATAAAAAGCTGAATGTGAGGCTGCAGATGTTCGTAGCAAAGGGAATGAGGCTGAGGGATGCACATCTTTGATCTGGTAAACTAAGCGATGGAAGATGAAGGAAGTTGGAAATGGAGGAAGGAATGATCATGTTGCCACTTTTCAACTCCCACACTTCCAGACGCGACATTCAAATTGAAATGAACAGACTGATTCGACACTTTCAAACTATAGGGAATTACATGAAAATCGGAAGGGATCAAAGCCATTCGAGAAATGCTTTATCACCTCGAAAGTGGAGCAGAGAAGTGCTGCTGCAGCGTTGTGATAATGAGATATCGAGGGACATTTGAAAGGTTAGTAGAGTGCAGAAGGGAAAAAAGAGGAAGGAAGAGAGGAGATCAACACGTGAATTGCTATTGTAACTAGTGCTATTATTCCCCTTGATACTATGACTCATATACGCACTGAATAATTAACAGGTTTGCAAAGAACTAACCATTTTCATGAGGAGACGGAATTGCAGATTGAAATACACCAG
This sequence comes from Diploscapter pachys, assembly GCA_002287525.1. NCBI lineage: Eukaryota > Metazoa > Nematoda > Chromadorea > Rhabditida > Rhabditidae > Diploscapter > Diploscapter pachys. The sequence continues at coordinate 4,752 of LIAE01007016.1, forward strand.
TGAAGTAGACGCAAGTACCTCGGGCTAACACTGGCTCCACCATTTCTTGCTGAGAATTGTTCCCACTGAAATTTACTAAATTTTTATTAAGTACAAATTTAGTATAATTAACATTTCTCCTTTTTGGTATGAATTATGAATAAGCTTATTCACTATTCCATTATTGCCAGAATGGATAATTGATATCTTACTTTAGAGCTTTTTTTAGATTTTAAATTTCATCCTCAACATTGACCCTAATTTTATCAAACTCAGCTTAGCCAAATCTAGTAGTAAAATTTATATTTATACTGTGTGTGTTTGCTATGAACCCTATCTTAATGTTTGATTTTCTCAATATATTATCATCATTATTCAGCTATATTCTCATTAGAAGTCAGCGATCGCCTACGCAAGGAGATCCACGAGCAACATTGGAAACTGAAACTGAAGACGTGCAGAAATGTTTTATTAATGAGTCGGAAAAAGAGGGGAAGAAACTGAGTAGTTAAACAGCTCGTGCCGTGCACCGAATAAGGCAAAGACTGCTTCCCCATTCTCCCAGATAATCTTTGCTTTTGCCCAAAAATGTCACACAACACGTTGCTCAATTGACCAAATAATAATATGACAGAAGAAAATTCCAAGATGCAAAATCACAAAGAACATGTTCCCCTGTTAAATTTTTAGAACGATTTGATTTAGGCAGGATTTCATTTCCCCTCCTACTTTCACGAATTAAACGGATATTTGCTTAGATCACAGAAATCTACATAGGTCAGAATTTGACATTTAGATGTTGTCAAGATGAAATTTTGTTCTTGTTATTTGATATTTCAGTTTAAAGCCGTAAACCACAATCCAAAAGTAAATCAAATTGTTAGAAAATTGCATTAATGAAGTCAAATCTGTAAATAAAATATCGCGAAAGGTCGGGGTATTTTCTGCGTAGTTTATTAAACGCGCATTTATGGAATATATTGGACGTCTACGTAGGAAATCGAAATAGAATTTCTTATTAAAACTTATGAATTTTGAATAGGAGTCTATTGAAAATGAATGAGTTAGCTTGAATGTGTGGAATGAGAAAATATTCCCTCTTGGGAAAAGTAATAATTAAAATTTGGATGTAAAACTTTTATGAAATCACGATGCGCTATTTACAAATTATTCATTTTTGGTCCTTAAAACTCTTGAAAGTTCCTTATAAGATCGAGAAAGATACGAACAAATATTTTAAGAACATGTCTTATAACATACGGAATTTTCATATTTCATACTGTAATTGAAATCATAGCTCCTATAAAACTTTTTTTTTTTAAATCTTAACACGTTGACATAAATAAATTTCACCGAGCTGATATAAGCATTTGAAGCTGATAAAAATGCCTACAATCTCTTGTTGCTCAAAGACACGAGCCGATTTCGAAATCCTCGACGTCGAGGCGTGATTCTTTGCATTTTAAACATCGCAGATTATGGAATACGGTAGATTAGAAGATTGGGATGGAAGGAACTGATGGGTTGAATTTGACAGAATGAAGTGGCAACAGGCAATAAGGCAATGGATAAGGAAATGTTGAGGGCAAAGACAGAAGAGTGAAGTATCAGAATGCGAGTTGAGCTGCTTCGACACTGCAACTCAACCTCTCAGCCTGTCCCTGTCCAACTATCCGCCCACTTTCTCTTCCCCTTCCCCTTCTTCTACTTACCCTCTTGTGCTTCTTCTCTATTCCTAAGTTGTGAATTTGTTAGTGAGTTTGAGTTGTCTCTCGTTGCCTCTCTGCTCAGCTCGGATGCAGCTTCTTTCGCCTTTCCTTTCCCTTTCCGACCCGACTAACTAGGCTAAAGCTGCCCTTTGCAAGCCACACAGCCATGTAGCAGCCATTCTCTGCATAGATACATTTTTCGAGCGCCTTTTTTTCGAATTTATTCGTTATGGAATCATGGAGCATGGCAATGCATGAAAAACTCCTATGTAAAGCATAGATTTAGCAGAAAATATGCAAGAAAATCAAATGTAGATTAAGAAATTTACATCATTTAGCTAAATTATGTTTTTTTGGTTTAATTACATTTATAGCACTTTCTAATTACTTTTGGGCACTACTGTATGAATCAAAATTGTATAAGATACAGTGGCTAATAAAAGTAATCGATCACCCTCATATCCAATTTGATTTCAGGCCTGATCTCTATGCATATCGAATTGAGTTAAAACTGAATACTAGCATGTCTTACATGCGCCCTTATTTGTGCAAATTTCAACCCAATCAGATAATTGTAGATGATTAGGCCTATGGGCGAAAATTGGTATAAATATGAGATGTGACTCAACACTTTTATCCGCCATCGTAGTTTGACTTTTCTGTACATTTATGCCGACCTATTAATTTTTATGAAATATAAAATAACTTACTTGACATGGTTTTCGGAAATCTTCCTCTTCGCCATAATGTTGAACGACTCATCGATCTGTCTCTGACGCGATTGCGTCCTGCGACGCCACCGCACTTTCTGAACAATAAAATAATCCACTTCGATATTTAATGCTCCACACCTTCAATATGAAATCCAGCTCGTTACCCGGTTGTCATTCTTACATATTTTTATTCTTCGTCATCTGAAAATTTTAAAAATTGATACTGTTGATATTATTTCAAATTTAATAAAAATTCTGACGAATAAACGGCGATGCGAAATAATTAATCCAAATGAAATTATCTTCTGAAAAAACATTGATTATAAAAAATATCACTGCACAAAATATCAAATTAATGCTTTGAAAGAAGAATGAGCAATAAGACCGATACGGGATTTTGTATTTGGGGAGAAGGATAAAAGAATAAGGGCACTCGTCAATGGGCTAATAGGAAATTCAATTATCTGCGAAAGCGATTGAAAATGTTAAGACTCTTTGGGAAAATGAAGAGGTTCAACACAAAAATGCAGTGGAATCCTGAAAGAGGCTGGCGAAAATGCAGAGGAACTTGGGGCTATAAAAGGGGGCAGGAGGATGGCCAGAAATTCCTGCGTCACAGAAGATTTTTGAGCTGAAGATCTTGTGGAAGTAAAGCGAGTCGGTAGTTCGAAATTCAAACGAAATCTAACGTCAGGACAGTGATTTTATACCCCTAAAGTTAATAAAATAATACCACGTAAATATTAGGTCATTATGGAACGGAAATACTGTCAAGCTTTCCTTTGTTCTACGGTTTGACGCAGACTATGTTCTGAAATACCGAATGATAAAGAAGATATTTTCGAAAAATAAAAGTCAGCTTATCCTCGGATTGAATGTTTTCATATCCTAATCCGGATATTATCTGAGCTTTTTCCGTCTATTGACGCACTCTCACTATACGAAGGAAACCAAAAACGAAAAGTTATTTAGAAATTCAAAGTTGCAGCCGAAAATAATATTCATTCATTAATTGACGTTAATGGTGGAACTTGGATTAGGTAATAAAGTAAGAATGTGGGAGGAATATTTTTTCCGGTTACCGGTGGGAAATCAAACCCGCACTAGTTTTATTAGACTACTAAATTTATTTGAATATCAGAAATGAGGAGATTAAATATGAAATCATCGGATATTTAGAGTTTGAAGATGAATTCGAACAATAGGACGGGATAAATTACGGTAGGACTTCCTAATAAGTACTAAAATGAGTAGACCTCTGGTCCCATGCCTCTCTTTCCTTGCCTTCACTTCTTCTCAATGAATCCCATTTCCTGTCGCACTATATATACCCACTTTGAGCAGCAGCACCTCGTTATTCTGTCCGAATAAAATGAAAAGAAGACTTCACTTCTTCCTCACTCCGCTTTGAGCTTCGAGACTAAATTGAATTGAGCCTTACGAGGATGGTGGGGAATGAAAGATATGGGGTAAACACGGCTATGCAATGTGAGAAAAATACTTGTGGAGTAATGATCCAAGTAAATTGAGAAATAGTGTTTTCAGAAATTTACAAGCTAATTATGGGATACATTTCTTTTTCTATTTTCGCGGTGCAAAAATAGTTAAGAAATAAATTATAGTTACCGTAAAATCTGAAGTAAAAGTTTCCCTAACTTAGAAGTCCCTCTATAATAGAAGTCTATCTCCAAAATGCTAGAATTAACCACTATTTAACTCACAAGGGAAATGCATAGATCGGAACTCATGGATCTTGATGAAACTTACCAAACAGTGGTTTTCGATGATGCGAATCACGATGTTGAAGTCACAATCCGTCAAATAAAACCGGGAACCAATGCATTCGCAGTCATTTTTTACTCGTATTTTGTGTAAGAAATGAGCAAATTCACCTGTCAGAGATGTATGCAAATTTACAAATTTGTGAATGCAAGTGAAGAATCGAGGGTTTTCACCAATGTCCTGCTTCCTGCTCCTAATTGACGAATTTTAACTTTACAGTCATAATACTCGTCATTGAAAACACTTATTTGGTAAGCTTCAGAATGTGTAGAATAGATTTAGCCTCGATTTAAAGTAAATACGATCATCAAATGACGAGTTATGACGGTTTGAGATAGATTTGAAATATTCGATTTTTCGAAAATTATGGGATCGAAAATGAGAAGTCCGTTAACTTCTATTTTAGATTCTACGATATATGTATGGGTTTGAAATTATGAATGATTAGCATAACGCAAATATAAATGCAGAAATATGGAAGCAAAGTATTAGATTCTTTATGCATGATAATTGGCAATGACCAGCCAATTCATCTAGTTTGCATGCTAGAGAATAATTACGAGATGTACACTTGGTTAAGTTGCAATGTGCCAAATCTTGCCAAATGAGAAAAAATATATATAAGGCGTTAAGTGATTAGAATTATGTACTAACAGATAAAATAACATCAAATAGTGAATTTATCTCATTCGACTGCAACTGCCAATTAAAAATTTGGACTGAGTGCATTTATGTAAATCTTGATTAAGCTTAGCTACAATTCTGCATATTTCTAGGAATTGGCAGGCAAATCTGCGAGCAATTCGCAAATTGAAAACGGAAAATTTGATAAAGACGTTCTTGAAAACACGAAAAGCAGACCAGGCAGGAGTGCTAAATTAAGAGGGGATAAAGCAGAAGAGCTGAGTAAAAAACGAAGGGATTTCGGAAGGAGGTATATGGGAACGAGGCAAATTGCATCGAAATGGACGAGTTTGGAAGGAGACCTGAAACAAGATGCCTCTTCCTTGAAACTGGAAGGACTATGAAAATGGGAGAAGAAATGGAAGAATAAAGAAAAGGAAAAGATTGGCAAAACACGCGCGCACACGCACAAGCAGATAGATGGAGGCAGACAAAAGAGCATTCAGAAGCAGCGAGCAGTGGGACTGGAGACTGGAGAGTCCATACAAGGCCTGGGCCTGGCATGGCTTGGCTTGGCTTGGCTTTCCAAGAGTGGGCCTGCTTTCCCCCTTTCTCTTCTCTTCCTCCCCCTTTCTTTCTACTAACTCCCTCTCACACTCCCCTCACTCTTCACTTGCCCTAGGCGATCGATTTATGCACATACAGCCTATTATGAGTCGAACTGCTTGATGACGCAGAAAACAGATGGAAAACGGCGATATTGAAACGAAATGAGAATAGAAACTGATACAGAGGTGCATGTAAAATTGCAGATTTGGACGAGGCTTTGCTAGCTCAAATATGGAGACTACGACCAATTGAATTTTACGATGCAACTAGATATTGGCACGTCCATATCAATTGTTAGCACACTAGTGCTTTAATATATAAACGCATTGAAGAGCCAGAACACAGTCAGAGTGACTAGTCTCATATGTTCGAGGACTGAAAGGCTGAGCGGTTTCATGAATTTGTAAGAGCCTGTCAAAACGACCAATTTGACGTCGTAACGAGAGCACACGGACTAAAGCTCAAAAATTATATTTTGATTCAGATTGATATGAACTATTCCATTAATGCCTAAACAATGATGATGCGAAAAAATATTATAAGCTGGAAATGTCCATATATAAGATCTTCATAACAATGTTCTATATTGAAGAATAGGCTGGACTTATCTATCTTGGATAAGTAACACATGTCTTATCCGAGTCAAGTTCGTTCAATTAGCTTGTTCTCTGCCAGTAGTACAATACAATGTCGGAAATTTTGGTTCAATAAGTTATCAGGAATATATTATTCGTCCAGTAAGATGCTATGTTTCTTATAGGGATACAAAGAAACGTGTCTGGATCCGTTCAATTATTACAATAAGCATAATGCCAAATGAGTTGAGTCGTTAAGTCGTATCATATCATGAAGAAGTATAAATCAATAATAACTGATATAATTTTCTATACGAAATCATATTGAAAAAAAACTAGAAGAAGTCGCAAAGATGGTTGCAGCACCATCATGATGTGCATATAATTGTCTAATTTAGTTGGTGACGTACACTCACCTAATTTGGATATTTTTTTCAAAAGTTATTATTTTATTCGATATAATATTGTTTCAGCACTGATATGGATAATTCGAGATGTTTGGCTAGAAGAAGCTGGTATGGCTTGGAAATGATAAGAGAAAGCTGGAGAATTGGGTCAGTTGGCTGCCTTCGAGAGGAATTCCGTCCAGACGACAAAACAGTCCATCGATTCTTCGTCTAATTACTTTACACTAATTAATCATGCATATTCTAATTATTCTATTCGTTTGCTATCCTCTTTACAATCTCTCCTTCGCCTTCCCTTTGAATTCGGATTCCGAGACCAATCTAAGGCCAGTCAAAGAAATGGGAAACGTAGGCACTTTCTTAAAAATAATTTGTGAATTAGTCCTCGCAGCCTCAACGACAGGCGTATTAGACGTAGATTATTGCATACATCCTAATCCTAATTCGAGGCAACTTCCTTTTTATCCGAAAGGGAATGAGGATTAGCAGATATTTGTAAACCGGATTCATTTTAATAACGAATCAAGCGAATCACTTCATGTATTATTCTGCCTTGAGAGTTTGCAAATATCACGAGTAGTTCTGTAAATTTGAAGATGCCTCCTCCGAATGTGAAGATTCGTTCTCGGATGATGTCAGCACTGAATGGAGTAAGCAATTATACAGAATAATACAGCATCCATTTGAATTAGGGAGGACTGATTATTCTCAACAAAAACAAGAAACACACATCCAAGACTGCTAAGCATAAGCAAGTTAACAGTGTCCTGGCTGCAGGCCTGACTGAGCAGCCCATCACGGCTGCCTCTCAAATGACAACAGAAAGTAGTCTGACTACTGTGCAGGTATAGTGCGTTTGAGGATAATTATTTTAATTTTTTTAATAAATAATAATAAAAACAATCCGAGCATATAATCAAATAGTTCTGGTTATTTCAAATATTTATCTATTTTATTTATCACATTTTAGCTTCCAATAATGGCGGATTATGCGATAAAACCTTTATTGCAAACAAATTTCATTGATTCGAAAGGCCGTGTACTTCAAAACGTGGTTTCCATTCCAATACGCGTCAGTGAATCGATCAAGAAGTATGGAATTTCTAAGCCTTATGAAAGATAATAATGGATTGTAATTAGGAAATCGCCTAAGCCAGTTGCGACACAAGTTGAAGTCGACCCTGTCGAGAACCGACAAGTCACTGTCAAATTTGGGCCATCTTCCGATCGGTCAATTATTTGAAAAATGATTCTCTACTAGTAAAATCGTGAATTTATTCAACTTAGAAATAATAAACTGTTTAATTTGTACATTAGAATCCGAATAGAGGAAGTGATGTAAACCGTAATGATTGTAAAAAAAATGATAATATCGGATAAAAATGGAATAATCTAAGAACAGGAAAATCGAAAAATTATAATGGTGATGTTACTTGATGGATAATGAGCTGTTCGATGATAATCTTTCATCTCTTTCATCAACAGTCATTGGAAAATCGTCCTTAGAAGGCACTCCAAACACAGCATCGATAGTTTCACTGTCGAAGTTGCAGATGTTGAAGACGTGCAGCAGATGCATTTCCTCGAGGGTCTGTGCCGCGCAGACCTCAATTCCACCCAGTAGCATAAGCACGTCGCCTATTCGACGCTCCATTTCGTCCTCTTCTATCGACTCATAGAATGCGTGCAGTCCACGAAGTACGAGATTTCGAACCTGAAATAACTGATATTTTGCATTCATTTATTTTACAAAATATTCCCTCCTAGCTTTCCTTCTTCTACGTTATTTCTCTAAAACTTATGGTTTCTTTGTAAATAGAATGAGGTTTTGAAATTTATTCATTGTTCCTGTAATAATTTGAAAACTAGTCAATCACCTCATACAGAATATGCAGGTCTTCGGAAGTGGCAATGGATTTGTACGATTCGAAGAGGAGTGTCGGTTCTTAAGCAGGAATTGTGTCAGCGTTTGATATACAAAAGCAACTAACTAAGCAGCATGAGAATCTTCAATGCAGCAACTTCGATCGGGCGCAGTTTGAGTCGACGAAGAGGCTGGGCAACTTCGTCAATCAACATGGTTGTCAGAGGCAGAAGAAGTCTATAATAGAGTATTGCATAATTATTTTATACTCATTTCTACCTCTGTTCCTCGATTATTTTTGTGGTGAGATGCCTCTTGATTTCTTCTGGAATATCAATGAAATCTCTGAAAAGTAAAAATTTAATAGAGTATTAGTTATTTGTCGTTTATTACTTGCTACTTTGTTAGAAATTCTCATGCTCGTAATTACCAACAATTGTTACCTAATTAGACAAGTTCGATCCGACAGAAACCACACATTTTCATGAGAAGGCATTTGCGAAGTGTAGAGGCCATGCTCAATAATCGTGTATCGAAAGCAGAATCGACGAGTCGACGATGTCTGAATGATATAATTTATCTTTTCTTCAGTGAAAAATTATTTAGCACCCTAAAATGTTGCGAAAGTTCGAGGAATCTGGGTATTTTGGAGACCCATTCTCTCAAAATAGCTATGTCCAATTTTAGACTCTGCACAAATTCACTGTTCAATGAAACATTTGAGAAACTGCAGTTCTGAAAGAGAAATGAATTGAATAAAATGGATTGAAATTAATTCAACCGGACTGTAAAAGTATATCTTGTTGCCGACAGGATGTGAGGCTCCAAGCAAAAGAGCAGTCTTCGTTCGAAATTCCTGATCAATTGCAGATATTCCATCTAGAAATTTCAGCGCTACTCTCGATGTTTCAGATAACTGAAAGTCGCTTATTCGTAAATACATTTCGCTGTCACATATTGCCGCTCATATTGTTCATGTTCGACTAATTGAAGAAACCAAGTACACATGTTTGAAAATGAAGATGACCTATTAGTATCGTTATCAACTGATATGACGATATTTTGACATTTCAATTTTGATCTAAAATCAATTTCAACATTGCGCTTGAATATTTAATAGAATTAAGTATTCAACGATTTTGTTCTTGCAATTTATCAAAAGAGGCGATAAATAATTATGCTGTTTTTTTTCTTAATATACCTTAGAATGTGCATTTAGATTGCTTCTCCGACTTCCAATAGCGTCTCTTTTCGGATGGAGTGCTGAAATCGTTCATATCTGCCATAATCGATCAATTTGCCCAATGATGTAATGTGTTATTTCAATGGCTGATTGCAGGACAACAGAAAGGTCAGAGTGATCGTTTTCTGTGTCTTCACAACCGACAGAAGCATGGAAGCATGTGGTCATGCAGCCTTTCTATCTCATTTCTTCTAACCTTCCTCCTTCATTCCGATTTCAAGACATCTCTCATACCTGCAACGACGACACAACCGTTTCACATCCTTATCTGAAAATCATTTTTAAAGAGATGGTTGAAACAAAATAAGCCTCACTATTTTCAAGTTTGCAGCGTCCCTTAAGTTTACAACGAGGCGATTTTTCTTGCAATACTACCTAAATTGAACATAATTAAGTTTGTTTACAGGGCAACTTGTAGACCTCACAACATTCAAGACTCAAGACATGCGAAATAATGTGAGAAAAGAAAGCCTACCACCCAATGCCCTACCCTAGTCACTATTTCGCATGTCTTGGGATCATGCGGTTTCCAGATAGCCTTAAATTATGCAAAATTAAAAATAACTTACCCTCCGGAAGAATGATTTGCACCCTAAACAAGCTTTGACGTTGTAATGCATTCCTGTGTTTGAATGTCTTCCGCAAACTAGACATGCTGATTGTTCTAAAATTGAATGAAAAATACAATTTTAAGGAATACTTCAGAATACCTGAGCTCGATTCACCCGTTCTTAATGCCTCCATCTGGTCGCTTGCAGAAGACGGTGATTCTGATGACGTCAACGTCGTGTCGCTCATTGTATCATATTGAATGTAAAATATAGGATTCTCAATATTATCAGTAATTATTACTTTCATAATCTAAGCGAATTTTCGATCGATATTTAAATTTAGCAACGAAATTGAGAAGAAATAATGAAATTCAGTATTTAGAAATGGAGGCACGAGTTTCGTATTTCGGCTATGCAATTATTAGTTTGAAAATTAAACTCCATATTTGATAAAATCGTTTATCTGTAACATCATAAAATAAAATATGAAAGAACCGCATCTTAGGCAATCTGATACGCTCGCAAATATATAGACAGGAAAAATGAGAAGAATAGTTGTAAGAAAAAGGGAATGATCAAAGATCAATCGGTAAAGATTGGAAAAACCCTGCATCTCCTAGACTAAATATATGATATAATAGTAATGATTTATAAAGTAAAGAGGGAAAAAGAAAAGAAATGATCTAGCAGGATTGATAAGAAATTGGGGAGGGATCATTGAACAATTTGAGGATGTGAGAAAGTACTGCAAATTAAGAGAGGGGATGAGAAAGAGGAAGATAGAGATAGACTGGGCAATCTGTGAAGAAAGATGCATATCAAATAGTAGACTACCATAGCATCAGAGAATTAGACATACGAAATAAGAAATACGACTGATGAATGATCGATATAAAAGAAATAAGACTGAGTGTGAGAAGTTAGAAATAAACAAGGAGGGGGAAAATGACAATGAATGAAGCAAATGAGAATAACTGGCAAACATTCACCATGACAATTTAGGGTTTGGCTTTGAGAATTAACTCGACGAGCTGCTGTTTTTCTGTCTCAGGCAAGAAACACGACTTGGCTGCGTTGACTTGCGCCTGCCAGAGCTGCTCGGTTGTCAGGCCTGCAAAGATATCGCTTATTAACGAATTGAAGTAAAATGCAAAAAATAAAATACAAATAAAATTGGCACCTTAACTAATGTCAAATATCGATTATGCAATGTGTGCATGCAAACTTTCAAATTAACGTCAAATTCATTCTTTGAATCATTGAATCTTTGTAAATTCGACTGATTGCAAACGTAGCGATAATTTTTAGTCATCAAAAATGTGCGTAATTTATTTCTGCCGCAATTTATCGGTCATTTGGGTCACTGAAGATATTTTGCATTGAGCTTCAGGTATCACTTTCATTTTACAGTATATATGACTTTTATATAAAATGAGAAAAAAATTAATCAAAGTACTCACGTCTCTCAAATCTGCATATTTCTCCAAAATCTGTATTTCAAAAACATTTACCGATATTGGAATGAGCGAGTTGCATCTCACTGAGCATCGAGTTGTCGAAGCAGGTCGGGTCGTCGCGAGAAATCGAGAAGTTCACTTTGTCTTCGGCCCATCTAAAATCGGAATATCAGTATTCTTCGTTATTTCTGCGAAGCTTGCAATAAATGCACGGTTTTATCAATTAATCTGTTTTTCTTTTATAGCGCTCGTATCTTTCGCTCTTCTAACCTTTCATGGCAAAAAATATTGTGGAGCTGCATAATTTCGCAGATTTTACGAAGGACTAATATCGTTAAAGGCCGATTACTTGAGAAAAAAATAAGTGTTTCACAAATTCGAATATGCCAAGTGGCATCGCGGTATATCAAATAGTCGTCAAAGTCATCATTCATTGAATCGATAAAATATTGCCTATTCGTATGTAAGCAATATGCTAATTTTCATTATCAAAGTTTGTCCCTTTTATTTCGTCTCAAGTAGTCGGTGGTTACTGACAATAATCAGAGCGTTGAAATTGGCAGTTAATTTCACCTCTTGACTGGATGATTCTTCCAGTCGAGCGGGACAGCGCCAGTCATGACCGAGGAGTAGGGGCAGGCCTCGAGATGCACGCGTTGCTCCTTGACGAAGTACTGCTCGTATTCCGACTCGTTCTGCATCACTCTGCAATTCGCGCTCTCTCATGCGTTCCCCATTTTCTTCCCCCCAACCTGTATCCATGTCCGATCCTCTCAGCCTTCATTTCCTCGATCGCCTTCAGCACCTCCTTCGGCCCTCCGCTCTCCCCAGCGTGCACGGTTCTGTGGATTCCTCGAACTGCTGCTTCCTGAATTTTTAAACAAATTTTTTATCAATTATTAAAATGAAATTAACTCGGTTTTAATAGCAGAAAATTTCTAGTTCTCCTAACCAAGAAAAGAAAGCATAAAAGAAATATATCGTATTCTCTCTAATTGAAGAGCGCCCCCAAAATGGCAGAACGACTCATTACTCAGCTTAAATCATTTCAGGGGGTATCTTATAAAATTGTCTTCAGAGTGTATAGAGTGGATTTAGTCCTGATTTGAAGTGATTATGATCATTTAGATGATGAGCTATGGCGGTTTGAAAAATTAAAATTTTTCGAAAATTAGAGGGTTGAAAAATAAAAGGACATTCCCTTCTATTAGAGAGAATACGATGTCTTTTTCAGCATTATCGAATGATAAGTAGATCTTCAAAAGCAAGAAAACAACTTTCAATTATTCAAATATACAGTAAAGATAAAAAAAAGTTTAGAAAAATATAAATTTTGAAATCGATAACTCATCGAATTATTTTAACCGTAACATCCGAAAATTGGTATGTTTTCAGCTCGATATTTTCAGTAAGGATAAAAAGTTTCAGTAGAATTATTGTAAATTAGCTTGTTTTAACGTTGAGAAGCTAAAAATGGGTTTATACAATTGTGATCAACATTTTATTTTTAGAAATCGTAATTATTTTAGTAAAAATTTTGAATTTCTTCAAACTCACCTTGAATGCATCGACGACCACCTGTTCGTACTGCTCATCAGCTCCATGGGCAGTTCCAGCCACATCGATGGCGACCACTCCGAGATCTTTGCCATTCGTGGCTGCAATTATTCTTTACTTTCAATTGACCATTCCTTCCCTACTCACCCAAATCAAGAATCATTTGTGGGAATTTCTTGTCCATGCCCCTGATCATGCACACAATCGAGCGAGCCTTCACTCCGAAGTCCTTCTCGCCTCTGTCGAATCCCCTCTTCACCGCCTTCACAACATCTACCATGGTAATGTCCTAAATGAGCAGTTTCACGAGAAAATAGGGGATTATTAGTTAATCGACGAATCTCGTAAAAATTAGCTTGAAAGTTATGTGAATATTGTGAATATCGAAGATATTTAAAGAATTAAGTACATTTTCATTGGGTTTAAAAAAAAACTAATAGTCATAAACGATTATTTCGATTGTAATTACTTACAGGATATTTGACAGGATCGATGAGCAAGTGAGGCCCATATCTGCCCTCGAAGTAGACGACTCCATTGGCCTTCTGATCTTCACACAGCTCGTACGCAATTCTCTCAATCGCTTCGAGATCGCCACTGAAAGCTATGTAGCTTTTTAGCGAAAGAAGATGTTTTAAAATAAAATTAAGCAAAACTTTCATCATACAAAGAGGAGGATGGAATGACGCATTTCCTAGTAGCGGCATTGTAAAAAAAATGGAATGTAATTTCTTGAAATCGATACTGCGCAATCCTATCTAATTCATAATCATAGTTGATTGAATTGAAAGGGAAATAAATAATAAATCGGAAGAGCTACTTACATGACAACGGGAAGGAAGATGAGGAAAGCCTCGAGGACTTTGGACAGATTCGCAGGGCTGTGGGTCACCAACACTTTCTTCAGCTCTTCCACTGTAGTCGCTCCTTTCAGGGAGATCCCCTTCTTCCTGCAATTCCGTCATTTTTAACTATCTTGAATCAGACTGCTCTTACTTGGCCAATTCCAGAATAGTTGTGAATCGAATGGCCCCATCCAAGTGCAAGTGCAGTTCGATCTGAAATGCAAACCAACCAATGATACAATTGAACTGGATGACCTCTAACCTTAGGGAAACTGAAAGTTCTTCTGGTCATCTCGGTCACTTCGGGAACCGAGATCGAAATGTTCGAATCACTAAATTTGAATAATTAGAAAAAAACGTTTCAAAATTATTTTTTCAGAGTTCAAAATCTGTTATATCTTTTGGTAAAATTAGATAGGCCATTAAAATACGAATATTTTCTATTCATGAAAAATTTAATGACCAGACATAAAATTGTAAGAAAGAATGAAGAGTCTCTAAACTTTTGAGCTGTGAAAATTTGCACGTTTCAAGGATCCTCCTCTCCTCTGAGCCTCTACTTAACCTTTTCATATTTACTTAGGTTGTGGAACGGGTAAAGAGATAAAGAGGAAGCTGAATGTAGGATGGAATAAATGGCAAATAATGACAGACTAGAGAAAATTTAGACTTCATTAAGAAGGAAGATAATTGCAGATAAAAGAAAAGTCTAAACGTAGATGCCGTGGAGTCATAAAATCATTTCTTATAGAGTGAAACTCCAGACAAGGATGGATTAGAGAAGATTTGATAAGGGCATCAAATTCACAATTCATAATAATGAAATTGCCAAAAGCGCAGATTAGAAATGTGATGAGAAAAGCTTTAGCGCATTATTTTTCTGATAAGAATCTAGCTGACAGATCATCTTCGAAAATGTAGGAAAAAAGAACTTGGACAGAAATTGAAAAGGGGGCACGTAACTTTCCTATCATGAAGAGGACTAGCAACACGGGAAGCCCCAAAATTGAGGGGTGAAATTGGGAAACGAGAAACAGGACTCTCACTATCACATAGAAAAATTGAAACTTACTGACAGCGCTTATATTTAAAACATTCGCCCATTTAGGTAATTACTTGTTACTTTCCAAATGAAATTCGAATTTTTAGCCCAATTTGAAAAAAGATAACTTATCTAATTGGAAATGTAGGGGTAAGAAAGGTGGAATTTGAGGACCAATTACTGTCAGTGAGCACTTTCTCCCCATCATTAAAAGTGAGTTTCACAGACGTTGGTTGGAATTTTTCTTTAAACATGTCTGCATTTTTTTATTTTCAACACATTTTCTCTTTCGTTCATTTTTAATACAAACTTTAAACTCTACCTGAAAGAAAGTACCCAAATGCATTGATAATTGATAAGTTTCAAAATGACCAACCTGCTATGGATCATCTTCTTCTCGAGCTGCTCGATCTTCTTCTTCTCGTCCATTTTTGCTTCTGATTGTGCCGAATTGTCAGTCGATAGCCACGAGCCCATCAGCCAATCGTCGAGGTAGAAATTGCCGCTGACTGCGAAGATGAAAAGTGCAATCGATTGTCGCCTGCCTGAATTGGAGAGGAATTGAAGAGTTCGCAGAAAAAGAAAACTTTAAAAGCTATTGAACGCTTGGATATTTTGGCACAATAAGTTAAAAACAAATTTATCGGCATTTTTCTGAATATTGGCCAAAATTCACAACAATTCAACAAGATTGCGAGTTTACAAACACGTGCTTTTATCGAAAGAAGGAAAGAATGATTGAACATGTGGCACGAGCGGAGAGTCAGAGAAGAGGACAACGAGAAATAATGCAGAAAACGGAAGGAAAGAAGAAATGAAATCAATGAAAATTGAAAAAGTAGAAATTGGCGGGTCATTTTACCACTGCCAACATTTGGCAAAGAAGGCAAATAAATAATCGATATGCGCTCGCATGCGGAATTTCGGATAAATGCGACGCGCTTATATGGATTCAGCTGCGCAAAATAGAAAGTAAAATGAGATGCACCGTTTTTTATTTGCATTTCTCTGTAATAAATAATGCTATTCATAGAACCTGAACTGGATTAAAGGGTATAAATAATTGTCCAAAACAATAGTTCGCTAAATTTGTGTAAAATAATTACTTTAAAGCTATTATAATGTGAATGGTGCATAATTCTGCAGAAAAGTATTGCGTAGTCTCAGAAAAATCAATGCAATTTCAAGAGAAAGAGAGCAGACAATGGGTTACTTATCTGATAGAAACGCGCATCTTCAGTCCAGTGAAAGGGGCAATTATCTATCTTCGCCACTTTTTGAGTTGATCCTTATCGCTCGATTCGAAATGTGTTTGCGAGAAAAGTGGGCAGAGATAAATCATGAAAAATGTCAAAGATCATGAACTTAATATGTCTATGAAAAATGATAAATGAATGAAACTATTACAATTGCAATTTCTGTGAGATGGAATAAATAGAAATTGAGCAGTTCTTGTCCTCTTAGTCACTATTGTCTTTCTTTTTATAAATCGTGAACGCCTATTGTGTGATTACTCTTCTTCCTACGCATTTTTCTAGCATGTTGGTTTTAGCAAATAATTGCTCAAATACTTAGATACTTGGATGCCTACCACGTACATCATTTTTCAATTAAATCAGCTGAAATATATACTGCATAAGGAAATACATTTATTTAACTCGTAAATACATACATAGAAAGAGATAATAATTGGAAGAATAAACCATCATATAAAATAAGATGTAAAACAAACATCGGTCAATGTGAATGCTCGTATTTTTGACGTCCGATCACCCTAACAATTGGCTCATGATCTTCGAATCTCAGTAATTACGCACGATGCTCTAAAATTCGATGGATTATAAAATAAATAGCATACTATAACCTCAACAACGAAGCTGTTGTTATATTGCCTGCTAATGTCCTGGAATCGAGTATCACCTAAATAATCGATTGTAAGTTCAAGAAAATACGAGAATTAAAAAATATCGTACCCGATGGTAGTCGTTCTACTTGCCTGCTCCAATGCCTCCCTTCATTAGGTCCATCTCTCAGCACGGTATCAAGTTCGCCCTGAAAAAAGCTGTCTATTTAATTTTAACATTAAGATTAGGCTCAAAAACAAAATATTGAAGAGTCTGAAATGTGGAAGGTCGAAAATATGAAAAGGAAGAATGGTTTTAGGCAATCTCTTTGTGTTCGTATGCTATTTCTTCATTTGTCTAATCATGAAAATAACCGTGCACCACTTTGAACTTCCCATATTAACAGCCAAATAATAGCATAAGTGAAATATTTAGAGAAAAGTAGACTTTGTTTCAAGGATATACGAAGTTCAGCTTTGATTTCATTCTTTTTAGCTACTTTATGGCTCTATAAAGTTTAGGCAATAATTTTAATTGAATTTCGCTATTCAAAATTTTGTGCAGCTTTTATTTGAAGGCTTAAAATATGGAAACCAAAAGTAATTAGCAATAAATTTTAACGTTATTATTCTTCTACAAAGAAGAGCTACTCTAATGAAGTAAAGCCATCAAAATAGTCACGATAAATTACCTTCCACGTCTCCTCCTTTTGCTCGTCCAACAACCTGCCCTGTTCGTCCTTCCACTTCCAGTTGTTTTCCGTTTTCCTCTCGATTACTCCTGTAATTTCATTTGTCATTCGAGTAAAGGACACTTCGAATGCCAATATGGCACTCCGTCCTGTGTCTGCTTCATCCTCATCTCCAGCCTCTGGTCTCACTCCTGTCATCTTCCCCAGCAGCATTCGTTGTGCATCTGCATGTGCCCTGGGGCAAAACTCCTTCATCTCCTCCTC
>LIAE01007017.1:0-21137 GCA_002287525.1 Diploscapter pachys
ATTGTACAAAGAATTAAAATTCTCTGAAACGAATGTTTCGTTATCAGAACGGATTTTCATGTTGATATTGCTTAATGCCACCAATCAGCATAGAATAGTTGTGACTTTCATCGCATTATTTTCTTTTCCAAATGATGATATTTTGAGACAAAATTTTAGAATAATTTAAAATTTATTAATATGTAAGAAAATAATTTTTTAAATACCTTTAGCTGAAGCTATTGCAACAATTGATATTGAGCAGAGAAAGCGGAACAGTAAAGATTTCATATTTGAGTTTTGCCTGAATAATATAAAATTGTCTAAAAATAATATTTTGCGAGAGCGACAAATAAAATCAATATTAATCGAAGAATGACAATGTCATCCAGAAGCAGATCTAAGGAGCACTTTCGTCAGACGAAAAAAATCTGTGGGGGATAGGTTGCAAACTTGAACGTTTACGTTATTCATTGATTAGAGATACAAAATTCTTTTAAGAAAATATATAGGGGGTAGGTCGCAAGGGCTTTCTGACGATCGTCCTCCCTAAGTCTGTTCAGAAGTCAGTTCATGTGTCGATAAAAGCTGACGCTAAAAGGAACCGCTTAATTTGGGGGGACACCCCCTATTGGCAACTGTCCTATTCGGAACAGCCCAATTCGTTCGGAACTATTTTGTTAGCTTCCGAGAGGGGGGCCCTATTCACAGAAAGTTTCGAATTGGGCTGTTCCGAATAGGACAGTTCCCAGTAGGGGGGTGTGCCCTTAATTTAAATGATTAGAAAACGCATAAAATGCTCATTTTCATGGGTGTGATAAGAATTTAAAACGGAAAATGACTTCCCTTTGGCTGATAAGTTCGAACTTGGAATGGGGTATTGTAAACTTTTTGGAGCGCACAAAAAATAATTGATAATTTTTCATTATTTCCAAAAGGATGTTAGAATTGTATCAATATTTGCAAGAGAATTTTGTGCATATTTATTTTTTTTAAAAAAACTTATTACCGTACTCAAATTATAGTATTTTTCACTCATCATAAAGTAATTAACATCATCACTTTTTGCAAGACTTAAGAGCCATTCCGCGAATAACTGTAACAAGGGTTCGGAAAATTGCAAAAGTGTCCCGGATCCGAACCAAACCCATATGGTGGATACATCCATGGGCCCTAGTCACAAAAATGGGGAGACCAGGCCCCGCCTCTTAACGTAGGCGGGACTACGAGAGGGTCAGAGTTGGAAGTTTTGATACTTTGACTGACAATACGAGGTACAAAGAAAACTTTTTTGCTATAAAAAAATTTCGACAAGTTATGAATTTTTGAAAAATGATATAAAATAAGTTTTCTTTGTACCATCTGACGGCCATTTTAGCGTCAAAATCACGATTTTCGAATTAGCATAGCTCCGCCCACTTATGGGGGCGGGGCTGATCTCCTCAGTTCTGTGATTAGGACCCATAGAAGTGCCCATCTTTATGATAAAATCACAATTTGTGAGACTTTCCCAAATGCGGAGTTATTCGAGTCTTACAAATACTCCCTTAAATTGATTTTATATTTTTACGTTTTTATTATTATTTTTTAAAATTTTTTATATTGTTAAAATTACATTTTTCATCTTTATCTTTTACTGATTTTTTCGTTTCAAATCTTCGAACTCGAGATTTTTCCGAGTTCAAAGACAATACGTCAACAAAAATGTTTCAACGACTCTTGTAATTCGACGATTATAATTTTGTGCTTTCAAAACAAGAAAAAGTCACGTCATTTCTACCAATTTAAACATTTTCCAATAAAATATTCGGTAAAAATGCCTTGAACCCATGAAAAAATAGATAATTGCTGATAACCACACTTTTCACTGGGATAAGATTTAGACACAGACGAAAAATCAAAATAAAACTAACGTCATACCGTATGCCAAAAGTTGATTTTTACAAATTAGCATAATTTAAAAAACCAGCGTACGGTATGAAAAAAATTAAAATAATAATCATAAGAAACAAAAATACCGCGAATACCGTGATTCTACCTGATTCGAGCAAGTAAATGCTTTGAACAGGGCTGTAAATGTTTAGACACACGCGTATATGCGCATAACGAGATAGTGTATTTTCGAGAGAGTATAGGGAGGTCGTTTTTCTTCTCCCTAAAAGACCCTATCTCGTTTGCGTGCACACCCGCGTGTCTAAACATTTACAATCCTGTTTTTGAAATTGTGATTTTCTGAATTTCCTCAAAAAATCACTCCAATAAAATTCGAGACAATTCAAAACGAATGAGATAAAAAACTCCTAAAATGGACATCGAGATAAGCAATCATCTTACAAAGATTACTTCTCAGAATTTATCAAATAAAGTCATTTGGAAGTTCCATGACTTTGAAAATCGAAAAAAGTTGAAAAGAAAATTGAAATTTGTATCTTTCTTTCAAGTCACGAAATTCCCAATTATCCTATAAAAAAACATTGACATTTTTGAGCCAGTAAGGGTTTGGATCAAAGTTTTGCGGTTGGCTCATTCAAATGATTCGAATAAATTATAGGCTGAATTTCATTGCCTGAAAACCTTATTTTCACCCATTTTTCGAAACAAATTCTTCCCAATTCACGGGTAAAACATGCGTGTCCTATGGAATTAGCATATCTTTCTTTTTTGAAGCTCAAAAATATTTGGATAGAGAAAAATATGCAAATTATTCTAATTTTACCAGAAAAATGGTCGTCTTTAACATTGCCTTGAAAAATCATAAGAACAAGATAAATGTACTTGCTTTTGCTTGGAAGTGATCGGTTGCAGAGGAATGTGGATGAGATTTTTGACATGGAGAATTGCCGATTTTTGCATTTTCAAAAAATCAACAAATTTTTAAAATCGATTTTAAAATACAAAAACCACAAGAAAATGAGCATGAAATTTTGAAAATGGGGACTTTTTAATGGAATCTGAAGTGGTAACTTATTACTTTTGGTACAAAGTGATAGTCCAAATTTATGAAAATAAAGTTATTTTTCAACAAGCTATCAAGTCGTCATTTTTACCACTCCACAATCCCACCAAAGATGGTAGCATTTGCCATAAAATGGTAAAATGGCACTATCTGGCCTACTCCCATTCGGTGGTACCGGGCGGTTTGCCGGTGAGATCGAGCATGATTCGGGACGTGCCTCGGACGTTGCGCAAAATGCGACTCGTCATTTCTTGAACCGTCTGCAAAAAATACAATAATTGAAGGAACTCTGTTATTTTATTCAGTTGTCATTTGCCATTCGAAAAATCGTCCATTACCAATCATTAGCTATCCTATTGGGTATTTGAAAATTCCTTGAAACTCATTTGTAAAACTCGCGAGTTTTAGCATAAAATAGCATTTTTCACAAGAGTTTTCTCCACATCTCAAAAATGTGTCATACCTTAGAAATTAAAATAATTGACGCCATGAATAGAGTTTTTTTTTATTAAATTTGCGAAATAACAGGGAAAATCGCACCTTTTCAGGGATATGTTTGCCTGGGACAGCAGCGAGGCCGGTCATGAAATCGTTGGTAATAAAGGGCCGCAGCACGAACGAGTGCCGGTACGAGGAGCTCTGGTCCGCGATGTCGAAGTCCACCGGAATCATCACGACTGGCATCTGCAAACATATATATATATATATATATTTTTTTTTTTAAATATATTCAATTTTTCGTTAAGTCTCAAAGAATTATCAAAGGTGAATAATTTCAAAATCAAATCATTCGTAGTGTGATGATCATGGTATGTCGAACTCTTTAAATAATATAATTATAAAAGCTCATCACATTCGATATGTTTCAAAAAGATTAAAATGGCTCAACTTCAAACTCCACCGATTCGTTGTTCACTTATCTTCACAACAATAATAAAACGGAGATTTTTTTGCAACAATTCCAAAAACCGCCGATTTTACCTGCTGCACCACTCGGCTGCAGTCGTTGAGGCGTTCGTCTCTTCTACCCTCCTCGTTCCTGCCGAACAGCACATCCGTCGCGCATCTCAAATGGGAAATATAGAGCGAGAAGTCCAGACTTTGGACGTTTTCCACCGCAAAAATTCGCCCATTATCTCTCGTCCCAATTATTAAGAATAGTAATTCAAAGTTGACTAGTATAATTCACACCGCATAAGGGATATTTGTGATGGAAAACGTCTAAATTTTGGAGAAGCCTCGTTCCTAGTTTTAAAAATTTTATGGGCCGAGCTAATTTTGTGAGAGAACACTGATGTTTGAGAGAAGTAGACCAGAAGAAGTCAAGAAGTAAAGAAAAGGGCGCGGGGTTTAGCTTGTTCCGTCGTCTGATTTTCTTGGCTTCTTGTACTATCTACTCATCATTGGTACTTGGAAAAGTAATACATACGAAATATCATTGAGCAAGGATGCAAAGTTTCTATTTCTGTTCAATGCTATTTCACTTTTGCTATTTTCAGATTCTTCCTTTCTTACTTTGGATTCTAAAATGAGTTTTTGAAGAGATGGAATTTTAACAAAGTGATAATTCCTATCAAAGTTTAAAAAATGTCCTACTTGTCAGCGAGTTGAAGTTTCTCGACGGTCTTTCGGTTGAGTCGAGTCACTGTGATTGCGTCCACAGGGGCTTGCACCGGCGAGCCGAAAATGTAGACAATTCTCAAATTTCAAACAAATTACTTAAAATAGCGTATATGTTTCAAAAATTTAATCAATTTTCAGTCACAAAATTAACAGAGCTGCTGGTGATTTTTTCATAATATAGTTTGTCTAAAAATGAAGAAGAAGATATTGCAGGATCTTCAAAAATTTTGCACAGTAGAGTATGTCTTCTAAAATGTTTCAAGTTCTCCTAAAATTAAGATCAAAAAGTGACTAGCATTAACAAGTTAAATTTCATTCTTCGAAAATAAAGTATCTAAAAAAATCTACCTGTTGATATGATGGATGAGTTTGGGGATGATGCTGGCGTAAGTGAACAACATTTCCCAGGGAATCGGCCTTGCGTCTGTTGACAGGCCCGCAACGTACGAGTAGGATCTGGAAATCATGAAGGTGTGTTCATACTCCGTTCATGCTAGCGTCAGCTGAGGAAAATAGTACACAAGTGTGAGACGCGAAGAAGAAATGCTCTTTTCTTCTCTCGCCCTCGCATGCTATTTATTTTTGCTCACGTGAGCGTGAACAGAGTATGAACGCGCCCTGAAAGATACAACTTTCTTGACAGTTACTAAATAACAACCTAACGACCTCTATAGTCAGAGGAAGGGAAGGAGGCTAGAGTAGGGCAGAATAGTGTGGGAAAAGAAAGGGGTCGTCATTTAGCAGTTGTCGATTTTCTCGTGTAAAATTGTGTTACGAGTTAATCCTAGAGAAATCCCAACATTTCTTATGAATCATTTTTTAATTAAAAAGAAATAAAAAAGTCAATATTGTAAGCGTCAATTCGGTTCAACAACTACCACAATCAGATTGCAGAATATCAAATGAATAATTTTCGAAACACATAGAAAATTTTTCCTATGAATGTTGAAAAGTTTGAAAAAAATTCACCTGGAATCTCCCTGCACGCCGACACTTTGAATGGGAAGGAGAGTCGTGGTTATGGAAATGACCGAACTGCTTCGCATCAGCAGGTCGCATTGCACGTCCGTCAACGCGGAGATCATCTACAATAACAAAAATACCGTAACCCTCTGATTATTCAAAAAACACTAATATGGTTTCATATAGCAGTTTTTTAAATGTTTTTTCAAAATACACTTTTTGATAACGTTTAAAAAAACTTCCAACCTTCTGTTTGACTTTGAGCTCGACTTCGGATGCCGGGTTAGCGGCCAAATTGGTGAGGATGTTCAGGTGCGATTGGATCATGTCGAAACTCCCACAGCGGTAGGGCTTCTGCATTTAAGATAATTGGTCAATTAAGGTAGTTAAAGAGGATAATTATTCCAGTAAAAAATAATCATAGTTAGACGATTAACGAATATAAAATTACCCTAATTATCTCCTTCACTGATTAGCATAAAATTTCAAATTAAAATAACAAACCTCAGCACAGATGATCCGAATCGCGAGTCCTGGACCAGGAAATGGATGCCTCTGAAATTCAGCTCATCAAAATCCCCGTATATTTAAAGTTTCAGTTAAAATTTTACCTGAACAATGTCATTTGGCAATCCGAGGTCCCTGCCGAGTTCACGCACCTCGTCCTTGTGGAAGTCTTTGAGCGGCTCGATCACTCGGCCCTGAAAATTTTCGCATTTTGAAACCTTTTGTAGTTTTTATCTCTTTTTCGGAAAATCGCAGAGGAAGATGATAAAACTATAAGACGATGGGGTAAGAGTATAACAACTCGGGGATAAAAAAAATACAAGAGACCTATTTTGAAAATTTGTATCTTTTTTTTTCGAAAAAATCATGGCATACACTTAATAGTTTCGGGAAGGTGTAAAGTATGTCATAAAATCGAAACTTAGATAATAAAATTTAGATTATATGTGTGTATTTTTATTAAATATAATAAAAAGGAAAAATAAGAAGGAACGTGTGTGAAAATTAGTAATTTTGGGAACAATGCCCTTGAAATTTTATGATGAATATTTGCTGTACCTGAGCCCTAAGTTCCCTGACGAGAGCAGTGTCGTTGTGATGCGTCTTGATGGTGTCGGCATGTCCGCTGGCAAGCGAGCTCGCACTTTCGATCAGGTCAGGACGCAGAGTGCCTTGCGCAAAGAAGTACTCCGCTTGGTTAAGACGCAGCTGAAAATTCAAAATCAGTCATTTTTAAACTTCATTAAAAAGAAACTAAAATTGAATTGATATGTTTCAGGATCTTCATAAAATCTAATACAATTTGGGTCAATAGTAGATGGATCTATCCCCTTAGTAATGTTAAAAGTATATTATGGCTTGTGAGAAGGTAAATACTGCACACACGTTCCGTCTTTCTTTTCTCTTGCTATTCCTAAGGAGTTGAGCCTAGGAGGGAAAAGATGCAGGATGTATGCACAGTATCTACTTCTTCTCCTTTCACAATATATTTTTCAAACTTTTCCAAAATATTACAGAAAAATTGGTTGCTAATATCCAGTCGTTTATGAGTCGAAAATTTCGGAAAAATAAAAAAAAAACCTCTTTCATGACGAGATCCTTGGCGCGAATGAAGGTGTTGCCGATGATGTGCCTTTTCTTCTCGGGCTGAACGGCCTGGTCCAGTTTGATCGCGTCCTCGGGACTGCCCGACTCCGTGTTGTTCAGGAAGAACTGACTGAAGTCGTACTCTGCAAAATGAAATTTTTAAATTTTAGAATAACATTTCTCAATTCGTATTCAAAAACATTTCTGAAACCGTGTATCTGATAGAGAAAAGCTTATCAGATTCATACAAAATTCTGAAAATCAGGACTTCAAATTTTTGACACTGGAACGTTAAATACGGCAGCAAGAAGAAAAGAGAAATAGCGTAGGAAACCGCGATGGAAGACGACGAGAAAAACTCGTTAAAGTATTTAAATAGTCATTTTGTTTCTTCAACTTTCCGCAATAAAGTAAATTCCTACGGTAGAATTTCAAATTGTGATATTTTCAATCCTTTAGAAAATTAGCATAAAACCCAAAGCGTCTTACTGTAGACGTTGAGTTGGATGGCGTTGAGCGACTTGACGACGGCCTCACTCTCGTCGAGTCGCATGAACCCGTTGTCGATGTGGACGGCAGTGACTTTCTTCGGGCCGAGCGCCTTGTGCAGCAAAGCGGCACAGACCGTGGAATCAACGCCTCCAGACACCATCACCAGCACTGAAATCGAGCGTATTTGAAATTCATTTTTGTGAAAATATCTTCGTAAAAAGTAAATTTCAAAATGTTTATAATTTCAAAATAAAACCTTATAATTAATCACTGACTGAAAAGAATGATATTTCGAAATTGGAGGATGATAAAAAATGTAACAATAGTGTTTCAGAATTTTAGCAGATTACCGTAGCATTTTCCGAAAATATTTTGTGAGATCGCAAGGTTATTTTTCAATAATCGTTTTGGTGGCATTGAAATGTTCCATGTTTTGCAAATTAGATAGTTTCAAATATCTCATAAATTCCCTAATCCATTTGTAAAAGAAAGCTCTAATGATTGAAATTTGCTTGCCTTTCTTGTCTCCGACAATCCTTCTGATCTCATCGATGCACTGTGTCTCTCTATTTTGCATCGTGTATTTTCCAGTACATTTCGCGATTTTGAAGAGGAAGTTCTGAAATGGGTCATTTGAACAAAATCATCATTTCATTAAAAAAATAATATATTTAAAAGAAGCAAAGAAACTAATGATATTTTTAATTGATATCAGGATGAAGAGTAGAGAGGCTTTGAAGCAAGTCCAAAAATATACGGAGAAAAGTAGCAATATGAAGTGGCAATTTTCGATAAAATTCATTAACGCTTTGGCGGCTCAAGCCATTCCTAGATCTGATAATGAAACGATGTTTTCGTTTTTACCTGGAACATGAGCCGGCCATTTGCCGTCAAATCGACTTCTGGGTGGAACTGCACGCCGTAACGATTGTTCGACACATCGGCAATGCCTAAACAATAATAATAACATTTTTCGTATATATATATATTTTAAAATTTTGATAAAAGGCAAGAGAATAAAATTTCATAATGAACTAGCCATTTTCCTAAATACTCGTCAAAAATTCAAGAAGAAAATGAAACTCTTGTATTATTGATTGAGGTAATGTCGATATTCAAAAATTACACTATTCATCTCGTTTCTCTTCTACACGACTCACTATTTCGCTCCAACTTCGAATTCTAATTGCTTCACGAATATCGACTTTGCTCTCCCCAATCACGATATCAAGGTTTATTTTGGTAGGTTCAAAAATTGACGAATAAAAGCAAATCCCTACCAGCAACATGGGGCCCACTGGACGCGACAATTTCATATCCGGATGCAACAGTTCTGCTCGTCACAGAATCGCCGTGGGTCAGGAGGACCTGAATTTTACAAAATTTTCAGTAATCTAGAAAGTTCCAACCTTCTCGAAATTTCCTAGTCCCTCGAAAAGCGGGCAGCCGTTGTCGATTTGTATACTCGTCTGACCGTCTTCTCTGATTTCCTCTCTGAAATAAAAAATGTAAATTTGAAAAAATATTCTTTCAATATTCTTGTAAAATACTCATTTTTCACCAATCTGTTTCAAATTCAAAATCTCAGTTTCCTTCTCCACAGAAAAACCCCTTTCAACTCGAAAAGATTACAGAAATCAGCATATTCAAATCACAGTGCATACATTCGCTATAAAAATTAACATATTCAAGATATTCTGATTTTTCGTACCTCGCAACGCCGCCACCTCCGAGCTGGTTGAGCAGCTGAAATCCGTAGCAGATGCCGAGGATGGGAAGATTTAGCTCCAGAATTGAAGGGTCGATCGACGGGGCGCCGGGCGCGTAGACAGAATTCGGACCGCCCGAGATTATTATCGCTCTCAAAATCATTCTTTTTTCAAATTTAGCAAATAATATGCAACTTTTATAGATAGTCGCTATGAGAATAACTTCTTGAATTTATAGTTATAAGACCGGAAAAATGTATGTTTCGTAACTTTGATCTCATCCTTTCAATTTAAAGAAGGGTGTATATGCTTCAAAAACTTTACAAGTAAATTCTGTAAGTATATCCGTTAATTTCTGAATTGAAAAGAAACAAGAAATGATAAAGTAAAAAGAAATTTTTTTAAAAGTTGCCTACTTGACATTGCTCATCGCCTGGATCTGCTGAGCGGTCGTGGCGAGGGGCAGCATCTCCGAAAGAACGTTCAGCTCGCGCACGCGACGGTCGATCACCTAAAATAATATCGTTTTAAGAGAATATCAAATGAAATGAAATGTCATTTGTCTGGAATAGTATTCTTCTGGGGGTGTCCATCGTAAAACTTATCTATGGACTTCTTCAAATTTAAATCTGAACACTTTTATTATAAGTAAAATAAAAGAGTTGTAAAGATGAGCATTGTCATTCTTCTGCTTTTTCAATATTCCATGATTTCTTGAAACTTAAAGACAAAATTTCAGAAAAATATAGAACCTTTCCATACTGCGCTCCGAAATCGAGGATGACGACTTTCTCCTGGTGGAGTTGGTTTTGTAGGATGGGCGACTGACTCGCGGCGCGGCCGTTGATTACTGTCTGTAATCAAGTGAATTAAACTCATAGCTACCCTAAATTAGAAGTTACAGTATCTTCTAGAATAGAAGTCTGTGACTTCACTTTTCTAATACTACTTGAATGCTGTTTCAACTAGATAGAATACGATAACTTTCACCCTGGGTTCAAAATGATTACGTCTTTTCATTCTAACCCCAGTCAAATTTGACATAGTGTTAAATTGCTTCTGAAATGGCTACCTGATTCTGGGCCATCGGGAACTGTCGATTCTGATTCTGATGATTCGGATCCGATCCCGCAGAGTTGTCGTAGGCCGGTCGTTTCACCGGGCGCTGAAAGTTCAACTTTCGTCATTTTTGAGAAATTGGCGATGTTTAAATGAAAAAGAAAAGGGGAAGAATTCAAAATGCACTTGGGAAGTTCAGCAGAAATCGTTGCATGTGATCTATCGATTTTGATACACGCTTTTTCAAATGATAAAATTGCCATTGAAATCGTATAGCAAAATTGAAAAGGATGATTACACAAAAAGATGCGCAAATTTGCGTGAAATCTCTCGATTTGCTAGAAAGATCAAAGCGCGAGATGCGACGGTATTGATAAGAATGAATAGTGTAAAATGGGAATTTCAAATGTTTTTTCGGCCTTTTGATAAAGAAAAAAGAATATCAAAATTTCTATCTCTTTTCATCGAAAAGTGAACAAAAAGTTTTTTTTCTTTTTCTCAAAATCATGGAAAACCACAAGAAAAGTAAGTTTCGCAATTATATGCTATTATCTTTTATCTAAAGCTTTAGCAATATTCCACACAGGATGGAATTATTATTAAGAAAATAGAGATATGTTGAAAGGAAGCCCAGATTATTATGATGCTAGCATGAACGGGCTGTGCCAAAGGCAAAAGGCTAAAGGGATAGGGAGAGGGTAAAATAAAGGATGAAGTAAGATAGAGGGGATTGGAAGGGGGCAAAAGGGGTGAAAAGCCTGAAAGCCTGAGCTGATAAAAATTTCTAGGGCAGTAAGAGAAGGGAGAAATTGCACGCATGAAAGGAGAGGGAGAAAAGAAAAAGATGATAAGAAAAGATAAGAAAAAAAACTCAAGGCCTGAAAGCCATAACATATATTCTCTTTCTGTTCTAGAGATAGAACAGAAAACAAAGAATGAAAGAAACGATGAAATGATAAGAAGAACATAAAATTATCGTGTCATAGAAAAAATAGAAAAGCTAAAGAAAATCTTTAAAATATTTTTAAATGGAAAAGGTGAAAGAACGAAAATTTCCGATAGATAGTATGAGAAGGAAGGGCAAGGATGAAAAACTAGAAAGAAAGATAAGGATGGGAAATATGAAAAGACATGAAATGGCTTGGACAAAACAACCAGAGACGCGGAAAAGTGGAGAAAAGATTATGCACTTTCGAAAAACTTACAGAAACCGCGCGTATTTGAAATTTCAAAGTTCTATAGAAAAATGTAGATGGATCTGGAAGGATTTGAACGATTTGTTACTTCGCCAAGGTTAAATTATATCAAATGAGAATTTGAGTCATGAATAAATGATAACTTTGAAAAATAGCATTATTTTTTTTATATGAAATTGATCGATCAATCTCGTGTAAAGTAGCATATATTGTTTGAAGCTTTGAAAAGTCGTCTCTATTAAAGTCGACTTTGCAAATCGAGATGTTTTGAGCTTTGCAAACCAATGCTATGCCTATATGTCTGGACGTTGGAGCGTCTTTCACCGCAAATCTCCCCCTTATGCGATGTGGACTATTCCAGTCAGCTTTGCAATTACTATTCCTAATAATGAGGCGAGAGATGATGACTGAATCTTTGCGGTGGAAAACATCCAACGTCCGAAAGTACTTACACTGCCATTGAGTTCCATGCCTGCTTCGTTTCTCTGGTGATTGTGTCCGTCCTCTTGCAGCCCCATGTCCTGTCCACTCTGTCCTCTCTGACTGCCACCAATTCCCTCGGCCGCTCGTTTCATCTCCTCTTCCTTCTGCTGGTGTTGGCCGCCACGCGGTAGCGAGCCGCGAAAATCACCTTCCTGGAAAATAGCACTCTCTTTAATTCGGATAAAATCGTCATTTGAGACTGCGAGTACTTTTCTCCCACGAACGAATACGATACGCTCGAAACGGAGAAAAAAGAGAAAGGGAGGAATAGCGTTCGGGAGGAAAGTATTTGTAGTCGTCATTTGAAAATTAGGATTTTAAGAACAAAGTATTGAAAATTCAGAAAACAATTGAAAGTCAAAGCAGTTTGAATCAAAAATGAACTTCAAGCAAAATAAAAAATTAACGACGAATTTTTAAAATTTACCTGATTTTGGTAAAGAAATCGAATTTTTAAGATGAAAGTTAATTTTCTTTCGAATTCGTACCTGATCACTTCCGTATGCGTAGTAGTCTCTTGAGCTGTGCGGCTGGTTACCGTATGTTGAATCCTGAAAAATCAACGTTGTTTTTTCAGAAAAAACGAAAAATGGCACGAAAAACACACGAACATGAAAATTTGAATTTCAGCAAGTGGTTGTGTAAGCTTCACTAGAGAAAGAACACTTGCTCATGAAAGTTTCTGTATTTTTCAGTCCGTATCAATGATAAGTTTTTGTACGCTCCATCAAAGTTGGAGTTCTTTAACGAAAAGTTTCGAAAATCTAAAGTCAAACTCATTCTTGGAGGTTTAATAACCCACTATTCTTTTCAATGCTGACTGAAGTAATTATCCTATTCGCTAATTATCGGGCTTAATTGCCGAATTATTTTTAAACTAATTTTTAAAAATTTGAAAAATTCTCTTACCCGTCCTCGATAACGTCCAGACCGCTTGCTAGATTGTGCTCCAATTTTGGCAGATTACTGAAAATTCGACGACTTAATTAGGGGACAATTAAAGTAACTAACGAATATTAAACTCGCGAAGGAAAAATAAGGATTTTCGGGTTACAAGTTTCAAGGTTCGGGGGGAAGTTTCCAGTTCCTAAAATATCAGACTTTGCACGAAATTTCTGAGATAATTAGGACAGATAATTGACGGTAATTAGTCAATTAGAGACCAATTAAAACTCGAAAGAAAATGCAAAAACTCTAGTATTTTTCCCCTTTAAAATTTCCACTTTCAAGAGGAAAAATGTTCAAATCCACTATTACCAACAACCTCAGAACGATACGGATAAAATTAGGAACAAAAATTAGGGGTAATTAACTAATTAATTGGGCAATTAACTCGAAAATTGGCAAAGGAACAGAGAAAATTTGAAAAGACGGAGGGAGGCTGAATTTGCAACCGCCGCAGAGCACAACACCACGGCACAGACGAATCGAGGCGGAGCCAAATTATCGATCGCTTCTTTTCCCTCTCTTCGCTATGTTCATTCCCTCTTTCGACGATGAATAATTTCCTTTTCCATCCAGATTTCGTTCCGAAATTTTTCTTATTTGTTCCGAAACATCTTTCAGAAGTGTCCTAGAACAGGAACAGCTTTAAATTCCTGAATCTTTTCCATCACTTCTTCTGTTAATTTTCCTCAATTTCATCTCGAACGGCGAATAATTTTCACGTTTATTATGACTTTCTTCCGGAGTTTTTCCATATTTTTGTTAGAACGATGTTTCGGAAGCTTTCTAGAACCTCTAAATTTTTATCTTTCAGGTGCTATCGTTGAATTTAGGGAGAAAGCCGGCAAAATGGTGAGTAATCATCATTATTTTATTTCTACTTTTATTTATCAATAATCACCACTAATTATCTCGCAATTACCCACAATCTTTGATAATCAAGCTAAAAATCATTTTCACATTTCGGTGATAAATTTCACAGGAGGAGATGTCCTTGTTCTTTAGCGATTATGAAATTTCAATCCACCTAATAGATCACACTTAATTAAGGTGATTAACTCCGCTTAGTTATTTTAATTATCCTAATTAAGACTGAACAGCAGTTGGATTGCGCGTTGGATCTGATGCGCCGCCTGCCGCCGCAGCAGTGCGAGAAGAATCTGGCCAATCTGCTCGAGCTCTGCCCACAACTCTGCGAGGATCTGCTCGGTTAGTTAATTTTCCTAATTATCTCTTACTTGCTTTAACTAATCTCTTAATTGCCTAATTAGCTAATTTGTTTGTATATCGACTAATTAGCCATTCGATTGTTTCTCTTGTCCATTTTAACTAATATCTGCTTGATTTATTAGTTACCGTAATTAACAACATAAATAACACAACTTTAGGCACTGTCGACCAGCCGCTGAAAATGGCGAAAGACCGCGACACGGGGAAGGAGTACCTGCTGTGTGACTACAATCGCGACGGGGACAGTTATCGGTGGGTGTCTCGTCAAATTTTATAGATGGAAATGATTGACAAAGACCATTAAGCTACCATTTTTGTTTTTTTAATGATTTCTCTGAAACATTAAAATCTTTGAGAAGAATTTCAAAAATCAATCTAATGGGAAAAATAAAGAAAATGGATAAATTTAAAGAACAATATTTTCAGTTCTCCTTGGACGAACCAATTCGACCCGCCTATTGAGGACGCGCAGCTGCCTTCGGAGAAAATGCACAAACTCGAAGTCGAGGCCAACGCCGCATTCGAGAGCTACCGAGACATGTAGGTTTCAAGAAATTTATAAAGCACCTTGGAAATCTAAACAAATGTGATTTTGCGGTGTTATATAGGTAAATTGGAAAAAGATCCCCGAATTCAATGAATAAAGTAGGTCCCCAATTTAAATCGTTTTATCAAGTGGGGTATAGGACTGGTAGAGGGAACTGAGGTCCTTATTCTTTGGGTTTGGGGATTCTTTTCCGATTTGTCGCTGTATCGATGGGATAAATTAAAAAAGAAAACTTGAAAATTGATAGAGTTTTTGGTTCGATAGTCTCGAAAATGGCGAAATAGTATCAGCCATTTTGATATTTTTAATTTATTTTGTATGCATTTGAAACATACATATTTTTCTAGAAGTAGCAAAATATTTTGAAGTATATTTTATTTTT
Source organism: Diploscapter pachys (assembly GCA_002287525.1). Lineage (NCBI taxonomy): Eukaryota > Metazoa > Nematoda > Chromadorea > Rhabditida > Rhabditidae > Diploscapter > Diploscapter pachys. Next base: position 15,158 of record LIAE01007017.1, read on the forward strand.
CAGGTACTTCGAGGGCGGTGTCTCTTCGGTATACTTCTGGGATCTGGATCACGGCTTCGCTGGGGTCGTGCTCATCAAGAAGGTGACAAAGTTCTGCAATTTTCAAAAATATTGATTTTTCTAGAACGGCGACGGCGCGAAGAACATTCAGGGCTGCTGGGACTCGATCCACGTGCTCGAGGTCAATGAGAAGGTCGGTATACTGTAGATTACAATAATCTTAAAGATTTTTTCGTGCCTTTTATCTTTGGAAACGATAGATTCTTTTCCAGATTATAGTATTGTTCATGATTTTTTTTTCTAAATTAGTAATCTTGAACATTTTCTTTCTTTTATCGATTTTTTGGCTTTAAGTCATAGTAGTCTTGATACATATTCTTCTCGTTATTTCCCTTAGAAAATTATGATTCTTTCAGCTTCTATAATTCTGAAGAAAAATATTGCTTTTCCATAAATTCGATATTTTTTCCTAAATTTCAACACTCCAGAACACTCGTCAAGCGCACTACAAGCTGACGTCGACGATAATGCTGTGGCTGCAGACGAACAAGCCCGGCAGCGGTATCATGAATCTGGGCGGATCACTGACCAGACAGGTTCCAATTTTACTTTTTTCATGTTTAAATTAATAAGATAGATTTGTCGCTGCATTATCAATATTGCATTTTGAGCAATGAATGTAGAGCATCTTGAAATATAGAAAATTCAAATAGTTAATTAAAAATTAAAAATTCATCTTCGTGGGGAATTTTTGAAATAATGTTTTCTGATTACTGAACCGGAACTATTACGTCTTTTCGAAACTTCCCGATAGAACCTTGAAACTTGTAATATGAAGAGTTACTTGTGATTTGAGCGGCCAGCCCATAACAAACCTAGTGAAAAAACTAGGAAAATCAATTTTCGAAGCATACGGAAATTCGAAATTGATTTTAATTTTAGAGCGAGCAAGACGCGCCTATCAGCGACCAGAATCCACATCTCGTCAACATCGGCAAAATGATCGAGGTGAGTTTCAGGAGTCTTTGAAAAATGACTAGGAATATTTCCGGATTGTTAAATTTGTTTTGATAGGGAGAAAAGTAAAACGATTCAGCTGGGTTTCAGAAAACTTTTAAAATAACCACAAAAAATTGATGCGTTATTACACTTGCTATTAATGGTGAAATGACTAAAGTGACTATTTCGGTTTTAGAATTCTTTGGAAATTCACAAAAATCTTTTCTTTTTTAAATTTGCCATTGAGAAACGTCAAATTATCGAAGTCGGTTTCATAAATTCTAAAAAGAAGTAGAAAAATTCAGTGAATGTTTACAAACTGAATATGCATTTGAGTGAATGATAAAAAGAATACAAGTAGGGGGACTTCAAATAGTTTTACAAAATTTATCATTTTCTGCAATGTTCTATTCAAACTTATGACTTTTGATGTAACTAAGATATTCATATAGAAAAAAATTATATAATTTTTGACCGAAAAGCTAACAAGTAGATTACGAAAGGAACACGTTTTTTTTCAACATAAAACGCCCGCAAGCACTTGCTGACAAGATTTTCTGGTGAATAACCATTTTTATAGTGATTTTTCGTGAAACCAATTTTGAAAGGTGCTTGTTTCCTAGTTTTTTGGGGGGTTTTATATAACCACTTTTTATTCCCTGCCGCATTTTGCAAAGGGGAGGAGTTTGCGATCCCCGAAATATAAGAATGCGAAAAATTGCAGGACCAAGAATCGAAGATGCGCTCGACGATCAACGAGATCTACTTCGGGAAGACGAAAAAGGTCGTCGGCGATCTGCGCTCCATCGAGAAGAACTCTGACATTCAGAATCAGGTACAAATTTATAATTCTGTTTTTTTTTCGTTTTTATATGCATTTTCAACATGTTACATGACAACATACATTATCATTTCGAAAATTTTTCCCATATAATGCAAAATTAATTTAAAAAATATATTGAGATATTTATCATGGCTCCTATCAGATTATTTTTGTGCATTAGTACACCGCAACTTTTTCCGATAAAGCGTTGAGTTTTCAGGAAGAAATGGTTCGCGAAATCCGCACGGCGATGGCCGCTCGAGGTGCTGCTGCTTAATCTCAGAAATCCGGAATTTGTTCAATTTTCCTGATTTTCGACCGAAGAAAAGCCCTAAGTTATTTTTAAACTATTTTAAATGCCGCATTCTTCATTTTAAAAGTTTAAGATCACGGTATTTTTTCTAAAAACGATAAAATGCTGATAATTGTAAAAATGATTTGACTATTTATTTTTATTGTATTTTTGCGTCACCGAATATTTTCATGTATTATTTTCTATCCCCTTTTAGCTTATTTTCACATGCAACAAAACTCCAAAAGTGCGATTTTCATTATCAAATTTAAATTAGCATACACAGCTTTATTACTTGCGAAACGTGGGGTAGTTAACAATAATTCAGAGCTAATTAAATCTAGGATGATTAATTACACTGATTAATCCTGTATCTTAATTACCCCCGTTTAGGTAATTATTGATTGGCTAAACCTTTGTCAGCGTTCATAAAAGAATCTGCCCAATGATATAAAACACCGCCTAAATTGAACGGGCTGCTTTAGATAATGGTTTACTGTAAGTGAGTTATTCCCGACGGCTTTCGCTACAGTAATCCTTGATCTATCCATTTATTCATCACCATTCTCTTGATCTAAGAAGAAACTAATTGTTTTTTAGGATTTTATCGTTCAATTCAAACAAACACAAATATAACGATTTTCCTCGATCTGTTCGCGAGAGCTTCACACAATAAATATGTTTTAATCTAATCTGAAGAGTTAAAAATGTAATAGATAAATGAATTTTGACTTAGGCCAAAATTACGTTAATTTTGGCGAACTGAAAAGTAGTTGCGTCGTGCATACGAAATAGCAAAGGGAGAGAATCTTTTCTCTAACAAACCCTATACTATTTCACGTGAAATGATGCTGCGATGGAACCAATAGTTTCCGAGTTTTTTCCCCTTAGAAATCTTTCAACAAGAATCATGCAAACTGTTCAATGAAAAGTCCAAGTTGCAATAACAAGATCGACCTAATTTCTTATTCCATGTTGTTTACGTTTGGATATGCATATTATCTAAACCGGATCACGAACCAATCGGACTAAATCTATCACCTCGATTTTCATATTCTTTAGAAACGTTTATTCTATTCATCATTAGAATAGACATGGCTTTGTCTTCCAATATTTTCCTTCTTCTACTATTTATTGCTCCAATCTTCTGTGCTCCCGAATCTAAGATTGTTGATTCGAAATCCAAATCTGAAAAGAGCGAAGATGAAAGTATCCCTCCCGAACACAAGTCAGACAAGATGCCTGAAGAATACATGAAATACATCGAGAAGATTCACAACAAGTGCCTGACAGGTTGGAAATCTAAACAATTAGTATTTTTGTTGAGCTCATCTGTTTAAGTTTAGATCTCTATGATAGGTTTTGTCTGATTTCCATAAGTTATGCATGGTTGGAAAGGTAATTTGATGGAAGTGCACAACGCGCAAAAAATTAGATCTATTTTGCAGATAATATGCTAATTTGTGATAAAAACTGTTTTCTTATATAAAGGCTAATTTTTGATAGAACTTAGCAAATTAGTTTTGAATTAAAATTGCACAAAAGACAAAATTTTCAAATGAATTGATCAATGCCGAAAAAGATGAAATAGGATGTTGTTGTTATGCGTTGTTTTGATAATGGTTTAGTTTGAAGCCTTTGCGAAGCAAAAGCTGAGCCGAGAGAGCGTGCGCGACCGAGACTCATTTTCTCTATTATCATAGAGCGATATCCTTCTTGTTATCTTTCGAAGCAAGAATAATTAGAAGATCATCTTTCACCGGCAATTTGGATAATTCGTAATTTCGTAGTCCATAGTTAAGAGTATAGGGCAAGGTAGGAAGAAATGTTTTTCCATACTATTTCGTAGGCTACGAAGCTACGAAATATCCAGGTTGCCTCGTTTACTTTTTCCTGACAGTAGAATGAACAATGAAAGTTTAGAAAGCGACATCGAATCCCTCTACAGCAACAAGTCGAAGTTCATGATTGTTGAGATGATCTCCTATCGTCTGATCACTCCCATCGTCGCGCAGATTCAATTCAACGAAATCCGACGAATCTACAGCTGGGAACCAAAGATGCTCCCTCTCTCATCTTACCCGGTTAATGCAACTGGAAAACAACCTGATTCTGAAGACAAGAGCATGTCCCCGAGTGAATTTTTCGATAAGAAGATCGAATATCTGGCCCAAACTCTGATTCTGGGCGTGTTTTTCTATCCCGAAGACATGGAAGTGGCTGATAAAGTTTTGAATGATAAGTACCCTGAAATCAAGCAGCTCTATCAGGTAGGAAAGCCTTAGTTTGGAAAGGAAGGCATCTATTTTCAGCTAAAAATGAAAGATATGAAGACCACCGAGGCCCCGATGACCAATGGCAAGGTCGATGAAATGATGAAAGACAGTCAACTCTCGGAAATGACCCAAAAAATCACCGAAGCTGTGCAGAAGTCGATCAGAGAGTCAATTAACGACATCAACCGCCAAAAATCTCGATGTGATAAGAAGAATATCTAATTTTAAGGCTTAAAGGATTGCTACGTTTCCCAAGTTGGCTAATAAACATATGAATAGAATGAATGGTACTATACTTGAATGCATGATAATAGCACACTCGTTCAATCGTTACGTCACGAGTCTTACATACTTCTCTCGATATCTTCAAAATCTTTACTATTTCTCTGACCTAATTTTCCTTCGATCTACGAATATTCAGCCCTCGAAATCATCGAACAAATCTGGGTATCATTTCCTTTCCAATAATTACTCGCATGAATTGAAAGATGACTTTATCTTCTGGCATAATCGTTTTCTTACTAATCACTACTTCAATCATATCTGCATCCGACGTCGAAACATCATCAACAGGTTCAAATTCCGATGCGACTACAACAGCTTCTCTGCCAAATTCTTCATCAACTATATCACCGATTCTCAATAGGGAGCACTTGATGCAAATAAATGATAGATGCTTAACAGGTATTACCTAATTCCAAAAATACTCAAGTTTGGCAACTTGGAAACCTCAAGTCATGCGAAATAGTGTGAGAAAAGAATCGTTTTCCCTATCATCCCTCATCCTATTTCGCATGGCTTGAGATTTCCAAATAGCCCTCAAGTTTAAAAACGAAGTTGCAGTCCAAGAAGTCGAAGAGCTCTATGGAAACAAATCGAGGTTTGGGTTGATTCGTACTATCGCTCCAATTCTGATTACTCCTACCGTCTTACAAATCCAGCATAACGAGATACGTCGAGTCTACAACTGGCAGCCAAAACTGATCAAACTTACTACTCTTCCAACCAAGGTCGATAAAACGTCTAGTTTTGATAATTCCAACTTGACCATGAGTGAGCTATTCGATAGGAAAGTGGACGATATCGCTAGTAAAATGGGCTACGGTGTCAATTTTTCCCCGGAAGACATGAGGGCAGCCGAAAAGTTCCTGAGCAGAAAATATCCAGAAATCCATCAGCTCTATCAGGTTTTAAGCTCTATTGGCCAATCAAGAAACCTCAGTCCTTTCAGCTTCGATTCAACGAAATGAGCATCGCAAAGCTTTCACCCAATGAGGAGAGAATAGATATGATTCTAAACGATCGAGATTTGTCTATTCTGACCTACCAAATCATCGAAGCCGTCAAAAACTCTATCCATGAATCAATCTACGGAGAACTGCAAGTGAAGACGTCGAAATGCAACAGTAAAAATGTGCGACTCGAGGAGCTACGAAAGCAATATACTAAAATACTCGATGAAATTCTAAAGATACAGTCCGAGGAAAATTAGTCAACTTTTATGCCTACACAAATTTGTTCACATTCAATTTTCAATGCAAAATCATTTATCCAGCTCTAACGTCTTCGAATAAATCACTAAGAAAGTCA
>LIAE01007017.1:21144-38683 GCA_002287525.1 Diploscapter pachys
CTTTCAGGGAAGGCCAATTTTCAAATTTTAATTTCAAGATCAGATTCTCAGGTAAACTATCTGATCATTACTGCTACTTTTGATTGGTACTAATCTGTTATTTCGTCTGAAATTACAACTTAACTCCGAAGTTATGCCCGGAATGACCTTGTATATTTCAGGAGAATTGACTATCTGCATACATTACTGAGATATCTCAAATTCTCTGTAGGTTATTCAAAGAGGATAAAACGAAATAATCATTTTAAAAATAAGATTAAAATTCAAATTGATTTCACAAATGTTAAAAACTCGAAATTTTTCAAAAAAGGAAAGGCTAGATTGTTGATTCTCGATTATTAACAGTTGAAATCATCATATGATTTGTGGCTGATGGGCGACTCTTCCTGAAATAATATCGATTTTAAAATGATGGAAAATTCAAATTGGCTGCGGTTATTATCGGATTTGAGCGTGGTCCAGGAATCCTGATTGTGAGGGTTGACAAAGGAGCGATATATTTTTCGGTTTAACTTGTGCAAATAAAAATTTCCTAGCCTTGTTCCCATTAGGTGGGGGTCGGCTATCCTCAGTCCGTAATGGGACAGTCGGACTATCCTAGCCGCACAGGACTAGTGGTTCGTGCCGAAGACAGACTGTTGTTGTGTGCAACAGCTGAGGGGATTTTAGGCAGATTTTTCGTGGCTTTATCCACTATCAACATTTCTTAACCCCCTTGGTTTGGGCCGAGATGCAGACTGACCTGAGGCCATGCTCTAGACAGCGACGCACAACTACTGCGCTACACCGCTCCATAAAAATCATCGAAAAGCAAATTGGAATTTTTGCAAAAATAACGCTTCGAGACAGTTTCGATCTGTCGTCCTCATGATGCTCGTTGCAACGCACTTGTATCTAACAGTCATGCGCGCTGCCTACTGCGCCATCGAAGCTTTCATTTGCGTGAATCAACGTGCGTTAATTTCGCAAGAATGAAGTTCTACATTATCAGTTGCAAATCTTTTTTGGACCCAAAATCTGAACCCGGTATAAAGCATGATCGAAATAGGTTAATGATTAGAATATAGACACATTAGTCTATTGAAAATAGCTTGTTTTCCGACGAAGTTTTTCACTCAAATTAACATTTTCTAAGTAGTAGTATTGTTTCAATTACAATTAGTCCAAATTTTATCTTACAAGATAAGATGTTACACTTTGATATCAACTATCTTCGAGCAGAATGAATAAAAACAATGTTTTTATTGAACATTCGACGAATTTTCGGAATACATTTGAATTAACAAAATAAAATGAGTAAATCAATTCAAGTAAAAAAGAACTAAGCAGTCTTGAGCTGTATAAATTTTGCCTATACATATAGAACGTCTTTTCACATTTTATCATAGTTTCAGATCAGTTTGTTGGCGCTTGTGATGATAATAAAATGCTATTCGAGTACAGTTGCTTCGGACCATGAGATGTAACTTTAGTAACGTTGACGAATACTTTCTTAGTCGATGGTGTAGTAGTATTGCTCTTCTAAAATTGTCTCTTTTTACATGCATATGTACATAAAATACCTTGACCAATCCTCTCACTAAGAAAAACAGGGAAATTATTTGAAAGCATGGTCCATATCGGGAGATAGTGACAGTAATGTTCTGAAAATTTTTTTTTTTCAAATGCTTTCTTGGTAGAAAATTGAACTTATTATAGTGTGGATCCATTTCTATGTTAGAAAAGCATACTGCTCAAGGTTTATTCAGAAAACAATTCCTACTTTTATAGTTTCTCTTTCTATGCACATGACGCGAAAGGGGTATTTTAGTTTTTAAAAGCACGGTTAGCCGAGTTCTATTCTCAAAAATTCAAAGTAACATTCATGTGTCTCCTATCCGATGCAAAAATATTGTTTATGTAAATAATAGTAAAGTCGAAGGATTCACTATTTAGAACGTCCCTTTAGGATTTCTCAGCGCATATTTTCAGGATATATGCTGGTAAAACAAGCCTTTCCATTTTTTTTGTTAGTTAATATGAAAATGTTATTAATAATGCTTACGATTATCCATAGTATCACTTTGGCTAACAAAGATGCATGATCGCCCAAACATCTATCTAAAATATTCTAGTAAGTTCTCTTAAACTTCTAACTTAAGCTATGAAACTAGTTAATTTATGCTATTTTTCGTTAAATCGTGAACAATTTCATTGTTTCAAACAAATTCTTTCGATACCATCGCTCTTTTGGGTAAAAGCATTTTAAAATATAACAAATCTCAGCATTTTAAACCAGAAATTGGTTGTAAATATAAATGAATGTGATTTGGTGCATTAACCAAGTTTGAGAAATCAATTACTTACACAGATTCGTCCTCTTAACAGACTCATTACATATGAAAAATTATTACAACGAAAATATAATTGGTTTTGCACAGGATGTTTAAGATATCGAAATTATAAAATTAAGAGAACATCCTACCTAAACCTATATTCACATTTATGCAAAAACTGTATAGTTGAACAATACTTAAATCATTTACTACCAATTCGCATAAAATCTGAACGTTATACATATTCATTTTCAACATAATATGGTGCAACATTGACCGGGCTAACTTACATGGGCTATTAGGTATCTATTTAAGCGTCGTTCAGAGTTTCTTGCATTTTGGCTCAGATTTGCATACGAATTAAAACACCGCTTTAGATAAATAAACGCGGCAATGCTAATTATCGTTTGAGCATAACTTGCTATGATCGGAACTATTGTATCGTAAAAACGCTAAAATTGTCTACATAATTGACATTATTTTATTTTGATAATATTCGTTTAACTTACAAGCCATTGTTCAAGAGTCATTACATATCGTATATCAACTATATCAAAAATATTAACAATTTGATATTCGTTCAAACAGTAAAGTGCATAATAAGTTAGTTGGGCGATACAGCCAAAAATAATATGAAACCCAACCGATATCCAAAATATAATGGCAAATAGCTGAGTTATTTTTTCGTTACGGGAACTAAATTGAATCATTTTGTATTAAAACTGACATATGCATGTGAAGGAATTTCTAACAGTGAAAATGTCCTAGCTCTATATATCGTAACTGCAGTCGAAACGAATTTTATGGCCATCATTAAACATGTATCTTTAAGAATACTAAATGGCGTATAGAATAATATCTAAAATTCCATTGTCAGCTGTCAATGCAAAATTTGAATTATATTAGATTTAAGTTAACTTTATATGTCAAATGAATTTTAAATAAAAGTAGTATTTTAGTTATTTGGAAAAGTTGCGACAGAAAAGTAGAGACATTATGGCGAAATAATGTGTGGAAAACTACAATAATACGACCCATACTATTTCACAAAATGTTGACACTTTTCTGTAGCAACGCAGATGATATTTTAAAAGATTCACTTAAACTGTAGATAGATATTGATTGATACACGTAGATAAAATTTGAAATTATGTTACACTGTATTTTTTATCATCATCTTGGCAGCAAAAGGTCAAAGCTTGATTATAGATAGTAAATGAAATCTGAAGTATTATCTTGTTTCAATGCATATATTGGAAATTGCATCATAAAATAATAATAGTATAAAGCTTACAAATATAAATGAACAGCTAAAATAGAGTATATGTAGAATGAGTAAGATGGCTATTAATTTTTCGAATTGTGAAAAATTTTCACGTTTTCGAAATAACCGATACATAATAAATATGCCGATAAAAGTCGGTATGAATAAGAAGATATAAAAAATGGCCAGAAGTTGATATTCTATAGATGAATTGTGAAGATAACATCGATATAAAGCTATTTAACTAACCTGTATTAAATGTATTTCGATTAAATAAGGTAACTTTACACGCAATGATGAACTTGTAAAGTAATGTATCTGATGTTAAGACTTCTAAAATAATAAATCGTTATTGAGGTTCACAAAAACGCAATGCAGAATAGTATGCAAGAATAAATAAACTGAAAAATTAATCACCTTCACAACTTTCATAATCCGTTGTATTAGGGATAAGCCAAGGGCACGAATTCATTCGGTTCTGCGAATTACTTCTCTAATGATAGGAATAAATCTGTAGAATAATAGTTTGAGAAAAATGGTCCCAATACAGTACGATTTAGAAAAGGTAGCGCTCTTGAAATAAAAATGGGAAAGCTTGAAATGGATCGAGTAACAGTGCAAAACGTTGCTTAGGCAATAGCTTTGTATTTATACGATTCGCCTAACTTATAATTTAGTATAACTTCAGTTTCAGCACTCCAATTATGCCCGTCCTATGTCTTGCAAAACTTTATTAAATTTGTATATCAAAGTTGCAGAAGGTGCGAGATTAGAAGATAGACTTTTCAGATAATTAAAAATTGCACCTGCGTTAAGATGTTTGTCAGTTCAAAAAACTAATTAGTTTAGAAATTAGATCATGTGCTGAAATCGTGCATAACTCATCACCAGGGTTGTTTGCGGTGCAGTCGAATTTCATTAGGCTGCGATGCGCCATCTTACTGCACCGCCAACATTCCTGCCCATAATGTGAATTCTAAAACAGTAATTCCATGCACAAAATAGCTTTGTCATTGTCTATGAGATATGTATCAAGGTCTCTATGAGCTCCTTACAATTATGAAGAATATCGTGATACGGTATTATATCGGTAATCTATGAACATCGAATTCTGATCATTTTTTGACATTTCCGTGGAATGATTGTCGCACGATCCCATCATCAAAAAGCGATTCTTCATGATTTGTAAAATTTTTATGCCCCATTTTATCAGAACGTTCGAAAATTCATTGATAATCTCCTCGAAGAATGTTTCTTTGATTTTTCAATTAGACTTTTACCGCCCAAATAAATTATTTTTTTATTCAACAAGCCTTTGTGTAGAGAACGGAATCATTCAAGGAAAGACAGAAAACGTATTCGATACTTCACACTTCAATTCTACAGTTGAGTTAATCAGATAACATCCCTAATTTGCAAAGGCAGAAGCTGTTCTAATTATCAATTTTTATGCAGATTCCCTAGAATTAATCGGAAATTTTTCTATCGTCGAACCATTATAATTAACATCTGCCGGTCATTATTTAGCAAAAATATTCTTAAACTAAAAATTAATTGAATCGAAAAATCAAACTGACATTTATTAACGAAATCTAATTAAAGAATTGTCCATTTTTTATAAATTTCCAAGCAGTTAGACTTTAGTTGAAATAGATCATAAATTAATACCGATCTAAAGTCGAAAGAAATAGTCAAGGAAAAGAACTCGTTTCGATAAATGAAAATAATAACGAACTTTTAAGTCGGACTAGAGCTCAATACTTAGCATGAATTTTTTAGCAAAAAAATATCACCACTGAGAACATGAGAAACAGGAGTATAAAAGCGAAACTAAACACTTTTTGAGCTATTTTCAAAACTACGACGAAAATTTGAAAAATATTGTCAATCTTCGTTCGATTTTGGCGCTGGAAAATATATTCGATGTTATATAAATAGAATGATTTTTCCCTGCATATCTTTGCCTTATTTATTTGCGACTCGCGGAACTACAAAGCAATATACGAAAATCCTGAACGAATCCTAAAGATTCAAGCTGAGAGAGACTAGACTCTTCGTGCAAAGTGTCATTTCATTTGTTCAATCTACCGTCTTCGAATAAATTTTCACAAAATCGTCCAAAATTCCTCAAATGTATCTTTCTTCGAGTCCAATTCTCCGTGGCGACGTCTGCCCGGTTTCCCAGTCCTCTCTTATGCTCTGGGCTCCCCTCGATTCCCCGGTTCTTCCCCACCAAATCGCCTAGAATCCAAAGAAAATCACCCGGGCGACCGAGCGCCGTGTATTCACCGATTCTGAGCCCATTTTTCGTGTACATACGTTGTTCCACTTCCGCTCCTATTTTCTTTTCTAGCTTTCTAACTCACGATCTATCTGCCCGCTACTGAATCTTTGCATCTCCTAGCTTTTTCTGATCTATCTGGTGGTTTTTTTTCCCTTCCTAATTCCGTTTTCGTCTATTAATACTCCACTCTATTATCCGCCTTCAACTCTTTTCATCTCTAATTCCTAATTTCTCATTGCTTCGTTTTCTTTAGAGACCTCTCCCCTCTCGTCACCCTAGTAACAACTTTCATGGTCCCTCCTCTACATAGAGCTCCACAAAAATCTCATATTCGCATTCCAAAAATCGTCAAACACACACATTCTGCATCTAACAAAAATGGTTTCACCTCTGAAAGTCTTTCCGAAAGGCGACTGTAAAAACGAGGAATGCCGATTTGCTGATGGGCCTCATGTGCATTGCTCGGTATTACGGTGAGTCTATCATCATGGGTTATTATTGTAGCATTTTTCACGACTAATATCTTCAATACGACTTTATTGATCTTGCCTTATAGTAGATGCAGATTTTAAGGATTACCGTACGTTTCAAACTTCCAGCTGTCACTTCGCTTCCAATGACGAGTTGATCACTGCGAACCATATCGGAGTTTTCCACTCTTCAGCCAACTCCATCCCTCCGAACTCCGTTTTTGTCCACATCGACTCGTTCTGTCCTCTGAAATCCGAAAAAGATGAAAATTGTGAATTTTCAACGAAAAAGTCTCATTACCATTGTATGACCTGTAAAGAGGTAGAGCATTTTTAAAGATTTACAAAAAAAAATCTAATAATTCAGGCCTATCTATCGATAACACAGATCTCCGAACATTTGAGCAAATGTGAAAAGAAAGAAGCTAAACAAAGTCAAACTGTAAGTTCGTCTTAGGCACTTTTGAAAAGTCAAGCTTAGGTTTGCTGTCGGCCATTTTGCAAGCTCAAGAAGAAACCCCACTTTCACTGCAAATTATGCGATCAAGGATTTTCAAGTCGAGCCAAACTGATCGGCCACTCGGAAAAGCACGCCAATCGACGACGACTGATACAACGGCTCAACATCGGTCATTTCCAAAAACCTGGGACTTCTTCGAATTCCGTTCCTTTAGACTTATCTCATCGAAAAGCAAAACCTCCACCATTTCCAATTTTGGACAAGTTGCCATTTGTCGTTAGGAAAATCGAGTTTTCTTTGTGAAAGTACAAAATTTTATGATGAATAAATTTTATATCGACTTTTGCTAAAAGAAGTTTTCTAGCACCAAAATCTCCACAATTTCCAGAGATTTTATGGTGACCCCTCTGCTCAACCTCTATATCTCGTTCTATGTTCTTACTTATCTCTATTCCCCTTTCTACCTGTCTAATGTCATTTTGATAACAGCTGACTCGATCACAATGAGCTATTTATCCTTTGCTAAGCTCCAGGTTTTTATTTTCGTATTATTCGTAGTAAACCGGGAAGGTAAGTCATTAAATCATTTGCCCAAACTTAGGAGGAAAAATTGACTACTTGATTACCTAGGAAATTGCCTTGGGTGCATCAAAGAAATCTGCAGAGGGAATCCAAACAATGAGCTGAGACGATGCCCTGATTCGGATGGAAGTTGCGGGAATTATCAGACGGAGCGGTTAGACATGAAAAAATTTTGACAATATAAATCATTTGGAAGACTTTGCCAACAGCGCAAGATATGACGCGACAAGTCGTTAGTGAATTTAACGAAAAACGTGTGAAAATTGGTGAATTTGGGAAATAAAAGTTTAGGTCAAACGGAGTCATCGTGGAAGGCGTTGATATCCGATGCAGTGCCGATCAAGCAGTTCTAGCCCCGTTTGAAGGCGACCTGTATTTTTGGCGGCCCTTCGGTGGAAGAAAGGAAAATGCCTGTGCAGACGAGGGAGTTATCATTGAAGGCAGAGGACAGTGGCAGGGTGAGTTGGCAGAAAATATGCTTCATTGAAATATGAAATTTGGATGAATTTGTTTCGAGCAATACGTTGACAGAATGAAATAGTTTCAAAAGTCTTCTTTTTCCAGGCTATAAAGCCTACATTTCGTCGGTAAAGCTTCACGAATATGGTGGTCGAGTTAAGCCTGGACAAGAAATCGGGAAGGCTTTGGATCGTCATTGCTTCGAGCCGGAAAAGCAACGGGAGGTTGAAGAGCATATTGAGTTGAAGTTGACTAGAGAGGGAAAGGCTGTGGATCCGACTTTTCATCTGCAGAACTGTGAGATTTGTTTGACATAGTTTTGGGCAAAGATAATAATCGCCTAGGCATGTGCACCGGTCAAATTTGCGAGTCGAACAAGAACAATCGATGGTTGGGCGATGGGTTTAAGGCCGACAAGTAGTGTTTCATTTTAAAAAATCACCAACTTTACCGAGAAAAATTAGACGCTACAATGGCGTCCGAGGCTGGGATCTCGAATGTGAAAAGGTCAAGCAAAGGGATGGCGAACAGAGGGCTCCGACAATCTATTCGCCGATTACTGGGGAGGTTCTTGGAAGGTAGATTTGGCAGTTTTCTGGAGTCTATCAAAAATCAATATCCTTTTAGATCTCGAATTGAGTACAACCCAAATGGCGCCTATCAGGGATGCGATAATGAAGCCATGTTTATCGTGGGGGCTGAGGAGTGGTTAGGTTCGTTCAGAATTTGAGGTCTCTGGCCGAATATACCATTTTTCAAGGTTTCGAAGTGCGTCTCTATAACGCGGTAACTCGACCGGATATTGGCTACGGTAGAATGAGAGTGGCTCAGGGAGAGCCTATCGGGAAAAGATTAGACTGCGAAAATAGTCCCGATTCAGTTTTCATGGAGGTATTTTTTTTCGAAAGAACCCAAAAGTTTCTGAATTTTTAGGTTCGATACGAAGGAAAACTGGTGGATATCAGTAACGTGATTTCGGCCAGAAATTGCCAACTACCCGACAGTTTAGCCTCCATAACTAGGAGATTATTTTGAAATCTTAGTCTTATATTCGACTCGCATACTACTGATTTTCAATTTTTATAGAGTTTTTACGGAAAAAAAAGATCTTATCACGAATTTCTTGATCTATTTGTTCCCACCAAGTGAATAAATTTGTTGTCTTCATTTTGAGTAACTTTTATCACTAATTATTAATCGTAATTACCATAATTTCCACAATTAACGCCAATTAACCATCAAAGTTGCACCAGAACAACAAAAATCAAAGAGCCGTGAAAACCGCGCCTCAGCATTGCGACTTTTGCAAGACAAATAAATTGCGCAGTCAGTGTCGATTTTCTCGTTGTATTTTCCGTTTTCTTTATTTTTCGGGGTTTTGATTGATTTTTTCGAATTTCAGAAAACATGGGCTCGAGCCAGAGTCAACCGGAATCGACGCCCGACGTGGTGCGCATCGATCGCTCCGAAATTCCCGAAGAATACAAGTAAGGAAAATTCGCTGATCTTGAAATGTGACCTTTCGACCTTCACTTTTTCCTATTCTTTATAAGTTTTGAAAAAAATGTCGATTTTTCTTTGATCCGCCTAATTTTATAAATCTCGTAGTCAGAGAAATTTTATAAGCCGCAAAATTTGGAATTAATTTTTGAAAAATAGAACTTTGTCAAAAACCTTAGAATTGAAAAAGTGAAAGTAGTCTTTTACAAATTTAAAAAGTTTACACAAAAATGAAAAAAAAGAAAACATTCCAGAACAGTGGGCGTTTCATCGGACGTGATCAAACGCGTGAACGCACAAGTGCCCGGTGGAGGTGGGGTCGTACAGAATTCAGGGGAAGCTGAGAAATTGCGGTAGTTTTCAAATTTATTCCTTAGAATTTTTACGATTTTCCTCAAGAAAATTATCGGCAGACTTCTCAAAATTGCGTGTCACTATTCGACCCGTAGAAGAGAATTCATTTTTCGAGATAGAAATAGCGAAGAAACATGTCCTTTTCCCTCTCAATATTGCATACTATCTCGTTCTGCAGGACGGGTTTGCGAATCGCAATTTGGGGAAATCTTACTATCAGAAATTTTTGATAAATCTAAATTTCATGTTTTTTTTTAAATTTTCAGACGTGAACTGGCGAAGGAACGTGAGGAGAAGGTTCGTTTGCGCGAGGAAATGGCTCGCCTCTCGGAGCTCCAGATGAGAAAGGTGAATCGAGTTAGAGTTTTTAAAAGTTATTGATTGATACTTCAATTCAACGTTATCGACTTGTCAAAATCCATTAATAATGAGACATTTATGATAATGTATGAAAATGTTTAAATCCAAATTTGGGACTTTTTCACCGCAACTGCGATGCGGTGATCAAATTTCAAAAAAGTCCCAAGTCTGTTCAAATATCTTCTTCTATTTTCAACGAAATTTGATTTTCAGTCGCAAGGTGCTCAAATCGCGGTGTTGGGCGATGACGCTGAGGAGAGGAAGAGGGTCTTCGATGAAACCGTCGAGCGAGTCGAGAAGCAGTTCTTCGGCTACCATAGGGAGAATGTCTGCGAGGACAATGAAAATGTAACAATTATTAGTTTTTCGTTTTTTTTTAATTAATTTGATAGAAAATCTTAAGCATTTAGAATGTTTTTGAAGAATTGAGAAAAACTAGATATGTTTCAAGTGATACAGTTATTGAATGCCAAAACTCATTTTCGATAACACCTAGTCCGCGATTGCGTTAACCGAAAAACGACATTTTATTACCGTTTTTGAGGAGATAGATAATGCATATTCTTTGCAACTCGATTTCGCACGCGCTCCGCCCTTCTTTTTCCTTTTACTCTTGTTTTCTTTTCATCTTTCCGGAAAAATGAAGAAAAATAGAGGGGTGAGGCTTGGGGGAACAGGTTGCAACGAGTATGCAGTGTCTACTTCCTCACAGGCGGCATAACCACTTTATATAAGAATTTATAAGAACATTCCAATAAATAACTCTTCGTTTAGATACGTTTCAAATAATCTACTTATTAAAAGTTCGAAAAATGGCATTTGATAAATAGCTTGTAAAAGATATCAAGATAAAAAGTGACGTTATTTTAATTTTTAGGAGATTCTATCGTGCCTGAAGTCGAACCCTAACCGAGTGCTGAAATGCGGAAAGCTGACTGGGGCCTACGAGAAGTGCGTCGACCAGTTCCGCCAAGAGGTTCTACAGGGAAATTAGAGATTTTACCTTTCACCTTTCACCTTCCAAATTCAGATAGAGTTTTTCGAAGACTTGATGTTTCTTTAGTTTGTAGGAAAATGAAATTTTCAAATAACTTTGAAAAAATAGTCTGATTATTCTAGAGTTTATCGAATTTGTAAAGTTAGAATTAAAATTTTAAAGATTTTTTCTTGAATAAAGAAAATCAGGTTTTATGAAAATTCTCCCTGAATTCTATAATTCAAAAAATCCCGGATCGCCGTAGAATTTCACCAATTCTTTTCTCCTCAACTTTACGGCTCTGGTTCTTCCAAATTTACTTATCTCAACGTGCATTCGAAATAATTTTTAGAATTTTGAGAATAGGACAAAATTGTGTTTGGATTTTTGCGTAATATAAGTAAAAAATAGTGTAAGATTAGAGTTTTGGCTGGATTGTTAAGTGAGATTTCGCATAACACCTTTTCCAGTCGAAAAGTATTTCTTTGTATTTTACTTGAAAGGATTCAAATGAACGAATTTTTGATTGAAATATTCGTGGATCGAAAATAAAATGATTTGATAAAGAAATAGGCTCCAGAAAAAGTACATTTACTCTTGAGTTTACTAGTTACTAACATCGTGATTTTAGATAATTGCTGCTGATTATACTAAATGATAATTTTTCCAAAATCAATTCTTTAAAAGTTAAGGAAATCCTGGTTAATAAACGCTCTTTACGACTTTTCACATAAAGCTTCTCGACACCTTAGTTTTCATTGTTTGTTCCGAGCTTATCAGTGCATATTCTAGCATTGAAAACTCTGGAAAAATCATAGTTAATGGGCTATAAAATATTCTAGACTCTTTTCAAAGCTTATTCTTCATCATGTAATGAAATTTATAAAGAGTCCAACAATTTTACCAGCCCCTGAATAATCAAATCGAATGATGTAAAATTTTGGAATTTTGACGAATAACGTGATCAGTAATGGCATGAAATTGTTCATTCACTCATTACTTTATTAGCTAATCATTTCAAAACTATATCAACCAGTTTTCTTGTCCTATGCTTTATTACGCGATTAGAGAACTTTCCGAAACATTTCAGCAAGGCCGAGTTTGTGTAGCGTAGCTGATTTGCTCTAGGAAGAGAAATAAGGCAAATTAAGAGGGTTAAAAGAACGAGAAAATGGAGAAATAGGAAATTTGAGAAGAGAAAATGAAGGAAAAATTATAAGAGGGAAAAAAGGAATCAAGAGATTGAACTAAAGAGAGTTTTCGACTACGTAGAGCAGTCCACTTGACTAAAGTGACTGGAGCCTAACCACGAGGTTTTGGGAATGCTTCATTGATAAAAAATCTTTGTTCAAACTGCTATCGACGATTTTTGAGTTTTCGTTCAGTTTTGTCGTTTTCTCTCGATTTTTTATCGAAAATTAATATTTTTTCTTGAACTCGAATTTTTACTTTTCAACATTTTCACGATATTTCCTTCATTATCTCCTACTCGTCCGCACCGTCAACTACGAGCGAGAAATTACCGAGGAGAAAGTGGGTGAACTTTCGAATTTTTTCCTGAGAATTTTGCAATTTTTCAAAAACTACCCTGAAAAGTTTCCGAATATTTTCTGTAGCTTTTTCCCATTCAAAAGTTCATGAAAATCTTCATTCTGTTTTTTCGACAACCTGGATATAGTTCTTTACTTCGTTACCCTACGACATGGTATGTATGAGAGCGAATCTCTCTTCCTAACCTGCCCTATACTGCTTAACTATGGGTAACGAAGTAACGAATTATCCAAATTGCCTTTTTTCATTCTCATCCTCGCGTCATTTCGACTTTACATTGTTGTGACTCGCTACTCTTCATATTTTGATCTTCGCCTTCAAAAACTCTTGTCTCGATTCCTGCTTCCTCCTTTTTTATTTGCCCTCTCCCCCCACGTGGGCCAAGTTATTATTGTCACGCATGTCCGGTCTCTTTCCCCTGGCCCAGTTATCACCGATGGTGATTTTTCGGCTATTTAGCACATCGACATCCGGTTTTTTTTATCGGACAAGGATTTTCCCACCAAAAGCGATCTTATTTTCAGATTTTATGAAAATTATGCAGTCACCCTCGCTCGTTGGGGTCGGTGTCATTTATGCAGGTAGAAATTTTCTATCTTTTTAAATTCCCAAAAAACCAAAAATGGCCGAGATTTTGCCTAATTTTTCTTTAAAAAATTAGGGGAAAGATAATTGAAATTTGCACATTTTCAGGACTCGTACTCAACTTCTATCATCTATCGGACGGGTTTCAGAATCCCTACACCCACTGGTATTGTATATGGTTAGCAATTCTTTCCTATGTGCTTTATTAGATTTTTTAAAACTTGATGTACTTTCACTTCTCGAACATTATCCATGAAATGCATGATGCATTTAACCATTATTTGAAACATACCTATAAACGTTTATAAATAATGCCTCCCATTTTGATGCCTTCTAGAAAGCGCAATTTTCCATTTGTGATAGAATAATTTTCTATGGAAAGATTGTTATTTTCCCAGGAAAATCGTGCCGATCGTTTTCCTGGCGCTGTTTTCATATTTCAATGGTGACGGCGCAAAGTACGACGTACGGTTGTTGTCCGCGCTCGGGTTGATCTTCGGCGCTATCGGGGACTATCTCATCGGTAAACTTCTCATTGAATCTAAAATATCGAAAGATGATGGTATTGAAGCACAAAGTGATAAATATGATTATTTCATGGTTTCCCGATTTTTTTTTTTATTTTTCAGGAATCGCTCCTGAAGGCCTCGTACTTGCAGCTGTATCGTTCGGCATCGGTCACATATTTTACATGGTAAAATTTTAGGTTTTCATCCCTCAATAAATAATCATTGGTGAACTGAGTTGAACGAAAAATGCTCTAGTTGGCAGTGTTTTGAGACACATTACTTCTTTCAAAGATATCCTCATACTTATGCCATTGTAAGGCTTTTACAATCAGCAATATATGAGAAATTTGAAGAATGATTTAAAAACCTTTCAATGAAGATCAACTTTTATTTGACAATTTTCAGACGCAATTCTTCGGCAACCCGATCACGCTGCATCGGCCCTCTCTGTGGACGATTTGTGCATGGAACACGTTCGTTGGAATCGTCTGTCTCGTTCCTTGGCTGCTCGAGCATTTCGTTGGTAAATTTTGCTTTTTTTTTAAATCGCTTCTTATTTTCTATTTTCATTTCAAGCTTTATAGCATTTACTTATGGCCTTCTTCGAGGATTTATTATCGTAAATCGGAAAAGTGCCTAAAAACCCAATTAAAAAGGACCACAATCTAAATAGTTTTACCATTAGGGTATAGGGTCGATAGAGGAGGAATTGGGGTCCTTATTCATTGGGTTTGGGGGTTCTGTTACGAGTTACCGTTTTTTTTCTTCGATTTTTAAAAAATTATTTCTCACAATAGAAAACTTAAAAATTTGTTTAAATATTGATTTTTTTTCAAAATTTATTCTAATTTCTTCCCAGGCGTCTCCATTCTGATCCTCTACTCCTTCTTGCTCTCGGCCACACTCGTCGTCTCCATTTCGCAGTACGTCACTCGAGAACCAAACGAGGATCCGCATGTGGGCATTTTCATTTTATAATTTAAAAATTAAAAAAAAAACTTATTTCATGATTTTGTTGGCGTTTTTATCTTTTATGGAAGAGTTAAAATGACATCGGTTTCATAGGAACTGACACAATTATGTTACTTTTCTGAAACATAAAGTCGAAATTGAATTTTTGAAATGAAACTGATCATTTCAAAGATACTGTTTCGTAGGAACATTGTTTTACAATGTTATGATGATTCATGGAATGTTCGAAACATAATTGTGCCAGTTTTCAGGCTCTATCATTTTATTGTTTGAAGAAGTGAGACGGATGAGAATATGACATTCTTGCGCAATAGCTCTTTCATACTTTATGTTCAAAGTCCAAATAGTCTTTATTAGGCTACAGTTTCTAGCGATCATCGAGCATACTTTGAACAAAGTTCTCGAATTTCTGCATCCAAAATTGGGCTTTGATCATTTACAAATATGGGAATATCAAAATAACCTATGCTATTCGAAGAATTAGGTCACTCTTTGGGTAATCACTATTTCTATTTTCAGCTATTTTTATCCCTTGGAAACTCCTAGTATCAATCTTCAGAGATCAAATTTTTCTTTCATCAAGAAAAAATGCTTTGAAAGCTCTTCAGCACTATTTACCCTTTGAAAGTGCATTGTTATTGGCGTATTTGTGGTGCGAAAGTAGGCAACTGCGCCAAGAGTTTGTTGATTTCGTTTTTGTTTTGGTTCAACTTTAGTGCATTTCTTTTCTGATGTTAGCTCAAAATAGTGCATTTTCTTTATTTTTCAGTAGAATAATTCTATATTCGACTGATTTGTTCTTGTTTAATTTGTAATTTTTCGCTATTTTCAGCCACTGCTGGTTCGCCTGATCGGATTTGGCCTGTTCTACTTTTCTGATTCGATTCTAATTATCGGAAGAACGCTTTGGCGATTCCCGCATACAGGTAGAATTTTGAGATTTTTAAAAGTTTAAAAAGTCATTTTATCCCTAAGAAAGCTATCATTTTCGTAGAGAAATGATTTTTGTTTCATAAAATTTTCAACTTTATCGAAAATTTATGTAAAATTTTCATCTACTTCGTAGAAAATTTATCAAAATTGAACTATTTTTGATAGTTATTATTCGAAATTTCTACAAAAATTAGTTAAAAAGTGAATATTCTACCTAAAGTATTTTTTCAGACGTGCTGTGTCTCTCGACGTACTACGCGGCGCAATACTTCATACTTTACGCCAACATCCTGCACTCGTTCGCCAAGAAGCTACAGTAATCCCCGAAATTAGCATACCACAAAGATACAGTAATCACCGTTTCCTTCTTGTTTTCTCTAAATCTGTAAATATTCCTCGGCTCTTACACGAAAACGATATACTTTTGCCACTCGAACCACATTAACAGAAGATATAAAAGGGGGCATATCTTTCTCGGAAATTGTATAAGTTATTCTTGAAAAATAGGATTTTTTGTTGTAAAATTCACGAATAGCTCTACCTCTAATAATATACTGACATTTCGTGTACATATCGATAGGTATACAATTTTCTATGCAGCCGAAATTTCCGAGTAAAGATAATAAAGTTTTCAAAATCGTAAAAATTAGCATACATGATAAAATTATACGTTTTTCCCCGGCCTTGAGGCTTATTTTTAACGTTTTATGTTTGTATTTTGTGTAGTGGGATACTATATTCCAGATAAATCTGAATAACAATGGTGAACCACGTATTGACTCCGGCGAGGTCTCTAGCTGCCTACGTAGGGGCTTTTCTCATGACTTATATCGAGTCTTCGGCTTTCGAAAAGGTAAAATTAAAAAAAAAAATGAAAACTTAAGTTTGTTGGCCTGAAATGGGCTAAATTATACAGATTCTCAATCATATTTCCGCTGAATCAAGTATTCTGCAAGTATCAAAATAACTTGGCATACTTGTGGGCTTATTTTCCATGTGTGTTATTCAGGAAGACCCTTTCGTTATTGCTCTTCCGTTGATCGTCCTAACGGTTCTCGCTCTGATGACTCCAATGCGACCCCAGACCCGGCTAATGACGGCTATTTCATTTATGATTTACTGTTAGTCCTCTAAATACTGCAATTTTTAATTTTACAAATTCAGCAATTGCTTTATCAGGCTCTTCATCAACTCACTCATCAGTCACGATGATTTGCATATTGTCGGTCGTGGCTAATTTGGCGTATTTCAGCTCATTTAGGTAAATTATACTTTTATTTGATAAGGTCGCAGCGACACTAACATAAGATTAGAATTGGACATGTGTTTTGGTATTTAACTGTTTTTGAAGCTTATTTAAAAATTCTTTCTGAAATATATAATTAAAGAAAAATTTTTTTAGCTGTTTGATAGAAGTGTGGTCCTATCCAGCAGTTTGTCTATCAGTTCTAATTTTTGTGCTGGTATTTCTTCAAATCTTCTCGGATTTGATCGTGGCGATTCCCTTGCTGGTCATTTTGCTGTCCACATCCTTTGCCTCGGCAATGTTCCTGTTCACAGCGGCTCTATCAGTCTGTCTGAATGGGAATCACGGGGAATTCGATGCTAAGGAGGTAAAAACTTTAAATTTCTATTTTTTTTGCAATAACTCACATTTGACATGTGTTTTACGAAAATAATAGGTCGAATGTTAGATAATTTGTTTAAATTACGACTCAAATCGTTATTCTTCATACTACTAAGTAGAACTTGAAAATTTGAACTAAAGAATAATCATTGAAACCTACATTTGACCACTTTAGGCCTCTGGAATCCGAGTTTTGGGGACAATGTCTAACTGTCTGTCGCAATTCTTCTTCCTGCTCTATGCATTCTCGCATCATTCGACGTCAACCCATTTCTATTCGAAGATAACTTTCTACGCATCACAAATTTTGCTATATCTTTCAAACGAGAGGACTTTTT
>LIAE01007017.1:45380-110467 GCA_002287525.1 Diploscapter pachys
ATGCAAAGATCTTCCGAATTTCAAACAATTTTAATAAAATTCATTTTTACACACCGTCTTAATTCCAAAGACCATCGATTTTTCCATCTTTTACTCGAAAACTTATCAATCTTGTCGAACACACATAGGTAGAGTTGACTGTTTCCAGCTAAAAATGACAATATCAGTTTTGACATTTTGACAATTTGACATGTGAACAATTACTTACACGGTTTTTGAGACAAAAAGTGGGAACATTTGGAACCGAACGTGGAAAATGGCGAACTGCTAGAAAATTGATAAAATTTTTGGAAAAGAAACGCTTCATATTTTGGCCAAAATTCATAAATTTTATTACCGAGCGTGGAAATGAAAAATTTCTGAAAAACATAAAAATGTCCCTTTGAGATTTTTGCAAACCCAACTGCTTCCTGTATTGATGGAACTCCCGCAGGATCGAGTGCAAATTTACTATCATCCAATGGGCATTCATACATCCTGCACGGCGTATGGTGGAAGACTCGAGTAAGTGAAATTTTATTTTCAAAAGACCGTTCAGACTTGGTTGCAATGCAACTTGCAGCTCGCTCAAAATAGCATGGAAAATCGTAGCATTTTGAGATCTTGAAATCATAAATTCTATGAATGCTTAAAGATGATCACACTATCACCTGAAAATCATATTATCTTTAAATTTCCAGATGCCAATGCCATCACGGTAAGGGGTGGGCGAAAGTCTAAATTTTGGGAAACTGAAAGTGGCTTTTGACCTTTTAAAACTCTTCGAAACCGAAATCGAAGCTTTCGGACCCAAAAACGAGCGAAACTTTCGGTTTTCGAAATCAAAACCGGAACTTTCGTCCACCCCTGATTAAGGTGATCTCGAATGCTTGATGAACCAATTACAAAGCTGTATAATCGCAGCGCTACCAAATCCATCCGACTATTTACCTATAGGTAAACTCTCAAATACTTTTTCGCGAAATGATAGTTTTGCAGTGGTCTGTATTCAAGGAAAAGAGTCTTTTGAAGACGCCGTAAATACGTGTCTTTACACTAATCCGCATCCCAATTTGGATATCGATTTGTAAGAAAATTCGAATTTTTATCCTTAAAAATAATTAAATTTAGCATGATACGTTGCGCCGCAAGTGACTTAGGAAAACACCTGATGCTCAAACACGCATTAATTCAATATGATATTGCTCCGAAGATTAATTGGGTAGTCAAATCTATAATTGACTAATTAAAGTTTTCAATTAGGTACCTTGGGTAATAATTAATGGCGTACGAGTTCGTGCAGGCGAATATCGATTATTGAAGACGTTGTGCGATGAATATTTGATACCGCAACCCATTGAATGTCAAATTTACGGGCAATATCAACAATAATTTGAATAAAATAAATAAATTTTATGCAAATTATTATGCCCTGAGGAGATTGCTAAATTAAAAACTTTTGCATGACAATTCAGTCTAATTTTTATCACCTAATGATAACATAGTCATGTATATCGAGTGTTCGATAAAATCTCTTTATAATATTTAGTTCTAGTTTGATAACTTGATTGAGATATCGACTTATTCTAATTCTACTCATCTTACGCCCAGAGGGGTTACTCGTTTACGTCCCTCTACTCCAGTTTACAATACCCTATTATTCCTCTTCTCTGTCTGGCCTCTAATTCAGCATTTTCTCTTTGCGCATTACACTTTTTGCGCATTGCTCGTTTAGCGTCAGACAACTGCCTCAAAGCTTTAACGGGGAAGGGAAGAAAGGGAAGTGGAAAACAACCGGATAATAACCGATGAGGACATTACTCACTCGGAAATATCCGATTTTCCTCTATCTAGCCGATTTATTCAAATTAAGCCATTAAGAGCGGCATTGTAGTTTTAGGTAATAACGATTTAGTTTAGTTAAGCTAAAGTAACGATTTTGCACAATACATTTGAAACAGTCGTCCAGAAATTCTGATCTATTTTTTCATATTAAATCATTAAGTTGGATTGCACCTTTTACTGTAAACATTATCATAACTAAAGACTAAAGCTGACAAAAATAGATAGGTAGGATATTATTTAATTCAATTGACTTTCTTGCACTTTTTCTGTAAGCTTGGCTTAAGTAAAGGTATACTTTCTACGATAAAAATGGCAATGATTCTATTATCCGATTTATAAAAGTGAAAATGTTCAGTTGTGTACTTTTTGTAAAGTTTATTATTCTAACTGAAGATGAATGAAGATTAAAATTGTTGGTAGAATACGATTAAGACATTACTTTTCTTTGTTTATTCTTATCTTGCTGATCCCTTCTAAAGGATTTTATTTTCTTATTATTATCTGAAGGAGGAACCTTATTTTATGAGCATGATCTTTATATTATTTAACAATTATTATGCATGATCAAATGAGCATATTAATTTCCTGTTTTTAGTAGAATTGTAAATTCATTTCATTTCTGCAAATGCTCGGATATTGCAATTTTTCTTATCACCTCCGCGATATCCTGCTATTTATCTTTGCAAACAAATATCACTATCATTTTCAAAGTTTGTCTACATTCTAACCTACCCACATTATTTTGAAGTGCATGATTTGGGGAAAATATTTACACTCGAGAAACAAATATAAAAAAAGCAATTCTTAAGTTCAGTAAAGTAACTAATTGGCATCTAACTATTCTCCTAAAATTAATAAAAAATAGGAATATATGAAGAGTAAACTAAAGCTATAATATATCCCGCATTCTTAACCTTTGATTGAGGGGTATTTATCCAATTTTCAAGCGTTACAGATTGGCATGCTGGCTTACAGCTTGAATTGTCGACTTTGCCCCCTGCGAACCAGTTATGCAATGCGTGATGCGTCTTCGAGTCAGTGCTTCGCGGATTTCCCTTACAAAACGGCATTTCGTCTTCCTTGTTGCCAGCCTGCGCGTCTTTCGCCTTAATTTCACTTACAACGCTTTGCAAATGATCCCCGCCTAAAAAGATCCTAGATATTATTTGCCCAACCAAGGATTTTTTCACTCGACTTTCACTCTAATTCGCCGATATTTATGCAATTTTTTCAAGTGGAATATGTGATTTTTGTATCAAATATGTTTCCAGATGAACATACTACTGAAAATTATATTCTTCTTTTCGGAAATCTTACGACAATTTATCTACTCTACAGCAAAATTATAATTGAAATCCAGGGACTAGAAAATTCAGTTTTTGGTGTATTTCTGATTTTTCTTTTATTTTATAAAAATCCCCAAAATCTTCGACTCAGACTCCAAAGGAATGTGCATGATCTGACAGCTTTTCTATGGTTTGCTCTCCATCTTTTCCCACGATCTCTCATTCTTCTGCGCACTTTTCCGGACGGTTTTTTGTCGGGTCTCTTTTTCGCACTCTCTAATTCGCACGCTATTTCGAATTTCACATGCTTTTTGCAAGTCACAAAAATCTTCACGTCAGGCTTCGGGAACGAATTGATTATTTGACTAATCGTTCAGAAAGATTGGATTTTATCGGGTTGAATTAGAACGGGATATTGATTTTTGAAAATGTCTACTTTATGAAATTAGAAATTTAATTGTTATTTTAGGCTAAATACTTGACAAATCAAAATTCTATCTTTGATCTCGAAAGATGCCATTTTTCTACTAGAGATTCACTATTTGATTCCGAATATTGATATCATAAATCTTCTTCTAAAGACAATTAATTTTTTAATAGTTCGTCAAACCTTCAATATTTTCTCCCATATTTGTTTTCCATCTATCAATCTTTTCTCAGCGCGGTGATAAATCTCAAATTATCTATTATCCTCTCACTTTTTCTTATTTATCTACCGCGTTTTCACGCATTATCGTCTTTTTCTCTATCAGTGATAGTTCTTATCAAATGATGCAATTCACCTGAAACCGTATGGATTTCTTTCTTTAATAATTTTTCCTTATCACTAACCAATTATCATTTTCTTTCCTACCCTTCAATTCCTCCTGTATTTCTTTTATCTCTAGCCATTTTTTCTCATCGCCTCTCGACCTCATCATGGATTTCCTTTATCTCTATGTAGATATCCGTCAGACCTCGTCTATCCCCATTTCGTCGTCTCGTTTCGGTGTCATTTTTTATTTGGAAGAAAACGCGTCTCCCTCCCCCTTAGTTTTGTTCCGATTTTATCGGTCCGTTAGCACTTTCCTTGAAATCCACGTTTTCTTTGTTTTGTAAGAAAAAATACTAGGTTAGGACCTAGTTTTGAATTTTTTAGAATATCGAGAAAAAAAAACGATTTCCATCATAAAATATTTTATTTTGTTAGAAGATGCACAACAAATTAGTTCTTCTCATTTAAAATTTTAAAATCATAAATATTTGCATCCCTTTCTAAAGGTATTATATGTTAGTTGAGATGTTCTAGAAATCATTCAATTGTTTATTAATCTTTAAAATATCTTATCGTTTGATAAGTTATTAATAAAACCACCCTGAAAGTGATATTTATCTAATTATGCAGAGTCAATTTTTAGGAAATCTCGAAATTGTTTACACTCGAACGCACATTTTACTCGCTTTCGCGACTTTCCCATGAAACAACAAGTAACTTGTTCCATTAGCTATAAATAGTTGCGTTTTTACCTAAAATATTCATTTATTTACCCGTTCTTTGAAAAATTTTCTCGATAAAGAAATGGTTTATCAATGATGTTGAACATATAATTTTTTCAACAATTCACTTACTCAAAATAGTATTTTCACCTCTTTTATGAAAGCTCTTTCTCGAAGAATGAGTTATCGATGAATTCAAACGTATCATCATTTGCCCAAATTTCCCTAAACATATTCGACAAACGGGAAGCGCGATATTTTCACACTTTCATTCTAAACATAGAGCCGCTAGGAGTGATTCATTCAAGCCTCCCGTTCATATGGCCAGCGATGCTATATTATGTATTTATGCCTTGCTTTGCTTCGCATCGCATCGCCACTTGAAATTTGAATCGAAATCTTCCGACAGGGGACTTTTGAGAGTTTTTTTCCGCAAAAGCATATCTCTTTCACTTCAATAATTTGCATGTTTTTATCATCAAAACACAAGTCTCGTCTAGTTTCCATGTCTCAAAAATTTTCATAAACAACGCTTTATTATTTTCATTGATGATGTTATAGACTTCTTTCCAAAAACTTTCTCTTCGCTATTTTCGTTTTGCGATGTTGTTCCAAAGTTATAGACATTCTCTTAATCCCTAGAAATTTCCAAAATTCAAGCTTTACCAAGAGGTCGTTCATTTCCGGTTGTGCTCTTTCTCTCCTCATTGATATGATGATTTTCTATCAATTTTATGATGATTTGCAATCCTGCTTTGATCTTGTCTCCATCCCTCAATTCTTGTGTAATGTCACTCAAATTTCGAGATCCGAAATATCCCGAAATCCGTTCTCTGGAGGATCGGATTTTGAAAGTCGATCGAGTTTATCTCCTTCTTAATCTATCGTAAACAAAAATCAACGAATCTTGTTTTCTCTAAAGCGAATTTTTCACTTTTTAATAGATATGTTTCAGGATTTCTTGTCATATTTAATATTCATTGAATTGCTATTTTAGGTCATAACTATACTACAAATGTCGAATCTTTCAGATTTTAAGAAATATTGGAACAAGTCAGTAAAGTGTTTTGCAAAAGTCCAAGATAAATCCACTTCGATCTCATTATCATAATATCTGATGATTCCATTACTTTTTTGATTCCGACAGCACATTTTCGTTTCGTTTTAGATAGATTTCTATCCAGAAGAAGAGAGAAAAACGTCTGAATCTTGGGATCTGGTTTAATGGCGTCGCGCAATGAGAAATGAGATAAATGCGGGCTACGCTAGGTGGGATAACCTGCAAAGTAAGGAGTCGGGAAATAGCTTTTGGATTTGGGAGATATCAGACAATGTAAAAACCAGAAATAGTACGAAAATTTCGGACATAAATGTTAGAAAAATGAAAATAGTACAGGGTTTAAGAGAAATCAGAAAGAAAAGCAGATTTGATAGACACCGCTTCTCATTTGACGTACGCGAACATATGAAAATGCGCAGCAATAAAACTCAGATGTAATAGCTTTTCGATTATTCATTTTCATCGATTACATCATTCATCTTCCTTTTATGGAACTCATAAAAATTTTCCGAATTCATTTAGTCCATGGGAAAGTTTGCGAAAATTTCATGAGTCATCAAAAATTCTCTTTCTATCATTGATTGAACAGAAAGTCGGTATTCATGCAGCAATTAGAAGCCGAATTTGGAGCAAAATAGTGGGTCGCGTAGAAGAGAAACGAGACGGATAACATAATTTTTGAATACCAACGCGCTCTCTTCCAATCAATAATATCTAACTCCTTACACTAGTTAAAATCAGAAGGTAAAATTACTCCGAAGTGAAATTCTTGCAAATTTCACCGAATTATTTTCTTGGAGTCGGAAAGATCTTCTAATTTCTAATGGGGTCAGAAATGAACATCTTCTGCGAAAATTTCTCCAACTTTTGTTCCAATAAATCTAAATCAGGTCCATTTTCATTTATCTCTTGGCTCGGTTAACCTACTCCTTTCAGCTGTCAGTATTCCAAGTATTCCGAAGGGTGTCGACTTTAGTCCAATTTCAAGGCCGCACATCTTTCGCTTGAGCCATTACCCAAGTCAGGCATTTCAATAGGAGTAAAAAAGACGCCAAACCCTCATGCAGATTTTATGATTTTATCGAAATTTTTCAAACCTTTTTATCGTTTTCGCGTAAAATTTTCTTAGATCTTATCATGCTAACCAGATTGAAACTTTGACACCTTCTTATGAAAAAGTTGCAAACTTTTCTACTTTTCATCATAATTTGAACGATGGTTTACGTTCTTTACTACTCTGAAGATGCTCTTTACTTTCTTCTATACAGGAATTAGTTTCGCTTTTCCCGACATTTTCTTCGCATTTTACTCTATAATCAAGCCGTTTTCTTCATTTCTGAACAGCCATGCGGTAGTTTTTGCGCACTTTCTTTATAATAACTCTCTTCTTTGTCTATGAAAGGTTATGATACTTTCTTACGCTTCTCTATTATTCTCGGCACAGGACAATACAACAATGCCTTATTCCGCAACTTATTACTTTCTCGATTGTAACGTGCAATAGCCGTAAAATTAGCGACTTTTCTTGAAAAAATAAGAATTCATTCATAATTCACGAAAATCATATTTTCAGATAGACTAAAATTTATGTAACACTCACCTAAAATGTCGTCATCCAGTAGCATCAACTCATCATCCAATGAATTTGAAGCCTTCTCCACGACAAGAGTAATTCAAAAGTTCACAAACAATCCGAAAGTTATAAACCTTCAGATTTCCCCATCCGTTAGATCAGATCTGCATCGATTTTCGATCGTTCTATCCCGGCTTCGCACTTCCTTACAATCTCCTTCTTCTGGTAATCAGCAACTTAATTATCCAAATTAACTAACTTTAATTACTCTAATTAAGACATTGATTCCCTATGCGTTTCCATTCACGCGGCACTGGAATTAGCGACTGACAATCTGCGACAGCTTCTCAAACATAACATTTTCAAAACCAACAATGTTATCGTTTTGTCCATGCAACTAGTGCAGTCCGTCAAGGGTAATTAAGCCCGACTTAGTTAGAATAATTAAATATTTAATTAGACCTGAAATTCGACGGAATGTTTTTGGACACTTCGCATATTTTGACTATTTTGGATCAGCTAGAAAGTGCTTTGTTGAATGCAATACTGTAAGTTTAAGAGGAAATGAAATTTTGCTGATAAAGAAAACTTTCAGCCAAAGTCAATTTCCGCGAGCTGTATCATTGGATTCTGCAGCACAGATAAACCGAAGATTTAAGGTAAAATTTTCGCTTTTTCTTTTCCAACTCTGCAACAACTCCCGTTTTCAATTTCTAAAAGCGCACGTTGTGAAATGAAGAGTCATCATTTTTGAGTTTATGCAAAATCTTTTCGATTGTCTAGCTATTTTCAAGATGACATTGTCTATGCGTGAATAGGTAATTATAGTTTTTCTTTATGAAGATAAACTTTTTCCTAATTTGAAATCACTGAATTTTACCATATTGACCAGAGGGCGATGCACTACTATGTTATCCGTAGCAAAAACTTAATTAAAACTCATTACAATTTTCATCGACAAATCTACTTTTGCGTGAAAATCATCAGCTTCGCTTCAAGTAAAAGTGGTCATTTTTGCTAGATAGGAAGAAAATGATGCACCATTATGATAGGTTCTGATACGACTCAAAAATCTTTTGCATTTTATAATAATTCCCCTACTTCCATTCGTTTGCACCGTTTCATTGCTTCATTGGCTCTTTCATTTAGCGCTGTTCTGACTCAACGATTTGCGAGCTATTGACCCATTGGAATTGCTCAAATTCGGCCTTTCAATTTCACAATTCGCCTTATTATTTTTTTATCGTGCGCGCGCTCTTTTCGCAAATTGATTAGTAAGAAATGTTGTCGGTAAACAGCATCGTTCAGACAATAGAATCAACGCAATTTATGGTTAATTGCAAATTTGGACGGTTTTAAATTGCGGTTCGGCCTGAAATGGGTCGGTTCAATTTGAAGAAACGTTACTCATCCGATACGAATCGAATGCTCTGCGCCAATTTTTCGATACTCCAAATCTCGAGGAAAGCGGCGAATCAATTCGAAGCTCGCTCCAAATCGACGATGCTCGCGAAAAAAGCGGACCGCAAGTTGTCCAGACAAATGACACTGCCCTGCTCGTTTCAGCACAACTCCATCCACTCGCTGTCCGAACACGGCACCAACACCTCGAATCAGAGAGGATCTACGACAAGGCTTCTGAGCTCGGAAGACAGAATCGTCGAGACGCCGAGGTCGCATGAACGAGGTCAGACTTGCTATTTTGCAATTTCTCTTTGTGAGCTACTGCATAATTCACGCAACACTTTGAATTGGAGGTATTAAAAGCGCTGTTGAACTTCAAAAATTGGCGATGATGATCCTTAGTGAATTATACAGAAAGTCCTTTCATTTTTATTGGCACTTTGGAACTCTCGAACCATGCAAAGTAATGCGAGAAAAGAATATTCCTATTAATTATCAAGCCTTTCTGCATGACTTGAGATTTCTTAATATGGGTTTAAACTCAGTCATAAGTCAGCTGGCGAGTAATTATCCGAACTTCTCAGTACGCATACATTTACTACTCGTTTGATTTATTTCTGAAAAATCCAAAGATGATTTTCAGATTTCAACAACAGCACTGATTCGATGCTCGATTTGGACAGTATTCTGATGGACAGGGTAGACGGGATTGAAATCGCTCTGGAACGAGCCAAGCATTGGTCCACGTGAGTTTTGAATTTTCCTGATTTAAAAATTTTACCCTATCTTTTCTCCATATTTTTGTGCTATCATCGAATCTTCAATCTCATAATTTTAGAATATTATCAAGTTGATCTTCATTAATTAAATTATTTGGAAGTTAAATTTTCTAATTTTTCTAATGTCTGTGATTAAGTCGATGAAAATGATTTAAGGTATTGCAAAGAACTTGTGAACTACATTCGAACCCGAACACAGCTTGAGCAAGAACATTGGAGACGCATTTCGTCACTAGCAGATTCATCGAACCAATCACTTCCAAAGCGATTCTCACCGTTGGTCGAAATTTTCGAGCAGAGCTTCCAGTCGGATATGGATCATTGCGCTAGAGCGAAACAGACGCTCGAGTACATTAGGGATCGAGTCATTGAGGTAGTTTTTCAGTGAGGGTTTTTTTTTACGAAGACCATAAGTATTTTAACTAATTATTTTGTTGGACGATAGCTCCTGTTACACCTTCCTAGTATCATGCTGCTAAAGATGTAGCATAAATTATCGTGTAACCAGGTCATTTGTTAGGCGAAGTTTATAGTTCATCGATATAAATTTCTTTTTGATAAGAAGGAATAAAACATCGTGCTTCTATTTCGCAATCCTCTAAATCACAGTACCCTTTTCGTCGCCTTCAATATCAATATTCCGCGAAAATATTGAATCATGAAAAATACAATGGGTCATTACGCAATTAGTTCAACGAAAATGATGATAATAAATTTTCAAAAATCGATAAATTTTTGACGTAATCAAAAGAAGTTTTTCAGGTCCTTGAATGTCGTCGAAAAGAGCACGACACAAAGCGGACCAACCTCAAGAATGACTGGAATAAGATATTGAAAAATTACGTAAGATAATGTTTTCAAAAACACTTTCCTGAAAAGTGGTGCTAAAATTGAATTTCTTGGCATGAACTCATGATATCATTTCTTCTCAAAGCATAAAATGAAGAAAAAATCTAATCTTCAAAAAGTAATAAAAACCCTGACATCGTTTTCTCTCGATGCACAGAAGGGCAATATTTCATAGTATTTCTAAAAAGCCACAATTTTAGGCTATTTGGAAACCGCGAGACCACGAGACACGACGAGACATAGGCGAAATAGTATAGGGTTAGGGTAGGGTATGGGGGATGATAGGTTTTCTTTTCCCACGCTATTTCGCAATGTCTCGTGTCTCGCGGTTTTTAAGTTGCCAAATTTTATAGATTTAAAAAATACGTAAACTATTTAAGCAAGAAACCCAAGATGCTCATTCGAAGGCAGTGACGAGTTTCAAGCAGCGTGAAGACGGTCTGAGCAAGGCCAGAGACCTTCGTGATTATAATGTGACTATGGAAGCGAGCAAGAGAAGAAAGGAGTTCGACAGACGGACCAGAGCTATTGAGGAAGCTGTTAATAGGGTTCGAATTTTCGTTGGCTTAATAATAACTTTCTATAGTTCGTTCTGGTTTGCTTGACAAATTCAAAGTGAAGAGAGAGAGATAAATACAGTTTTTGAAAGATACCTTTTATATTTTGATGAAGATTTAGAGTTTTCATTACAAATTCAACTTCTGAATCATAAAAATTAAATATTTTAAATTTTCAGAAAGATGACGCCGAACGTAATCTTCACATTTTACGTATTGAGCTGCATCGTAAGGCAGAAGAGACGAAATATCACAAGGTACGTCTAAATCAACATCATCCTCTAGAAATGACAATTCGTAAATGGCGAGACCTATAGTTAGATAGAGATAGGTGAGATGTGAAAGTAGAACGGAATAGTGTGGGAATACATAGATAGGTCTGTCATCTCGTTATTTACGAATCGCCCTAATATTGACGTCATATTCAAATCAAATCATCCTTTCTTTTCCTAAGAAATCCGTTTCTTGCATATGACCTTATATTCGATTCGAAAGGCAGGGAAAAAATGCAAAGGAAAAGCATAAACTTGTCGATGTTGTTTTCCGGCTGTTTTTCGCGCATCTTTTTCATCATTTTTGATCATATTCTATCTGTCGTTTTCTTTTCTTGCACTATTTTGTACTTATTCAATATCTTGCTTTCTTTATTTTACTTTTTTATCTCAACAATATTTTTTATCTTTATTCCTCAAGCTTCAATAATGTTTCACTGATTTTCTCTATCTCTAATTTTCCAGCCTCAATACTATCTCTCTTTTTCTCTTTCTTTGTATTCTCTCATTCTCCATAATATTTTCCAATTTTTCACCTTTCTGCTCGTTTGACTTTTCTCCGTTTTTGGGCCGATGTGCACCGCGTGAAGAGGCGCAAAGTTGATTACGACAAAGCAGAGAAACTGCCACTAGCCCAAAATGCCTTTTATTTCCGAAGACAAAGAAATATCATGGGGTTTTGAGAGAGGAAAGAAAAAGAATAAAGAAATATTACAGAAAATGAGAGATATAGAAGCAGAGAAATAAAATATAAATGCAAGAAATGTCACTGAAAAGTGGGAGAATAAAAGAAGCAGAAAAATATAGAGGCACAAGATAGCATGATAAAATTGGAGAGAAAAGAAAGATATGATGAACTAGAGATAAAGAAAATCCCTACCCCCTAAAAGGAGTGCTCTTCCCTTCCCTGCCCTAAGACAACCTCCATTTGCAACAAGAATGTCAAAATTCGTTTTATTTTTATACGAGTGCTTTAATTTATCCGATCGAAAATAGCTTTGTCTGCAAAGATAGAATATCGAAAATTGATTTTAAGGGAAATTTTTGAGATCATCATTTTTCTGAGACTTATCTTTTAAATTGATTGTCTTGGGTTTAAAAAAAATATATATATATAATAGAATTTTGTTTCTATTAATTCTAAATATGGAGTTTTTGAAATAGAATCTCAAAAATTCTATTTTCTCCTAAGATTTCATTTTTGAAACAAAAATTGTGAAAACGAACGTCAGGACGGACGCGCGTCTTTGCGTTAATTTTTCATTCCGCCTTCTAAAACAAATTAAAAAATTCTGCAAAAAAAATAACGAAGAAACAGAACAAAAGGAAGTCCGAGGAAGCGTTATTTTTCCACTCTAACATTCACTTTTCATTACATCATTTCTGGGGTTTCTTGGACGGTATAATACAGGGGGCTCTAAACGGGACGAAAATTTTCGGTCCAATTTGTCCCGAAGCTTTCAGAAGCGTAAATTCACGATTTTTTTTCAAGAAATAGCCATTTTCAGCTTCATAAAAGGCGCTAGAAACTAATTCCTATGCATTTCATGCATAAAACTGACAAAAAAAATCGTGTATCTGAAAATTCAATTTCGGGCCTGACCCGGCCCGGCCGTTAGAACCCTAGTAGAACAAAAGGAAATTTGGATTTCTT
This sequence comes from Diploscapter pachys, assembly GCA_002287525.1. Taxonomy (NCBI): domain Eukaryota; kingdom Metazoa; phylum Nematoda; class Chromadorea; order Rhabditida; family Rhabditidae; genus Diploscapter; species Diploscapter pachys. Next base: position 58,115 of record LIAE01007017.1, read on the forward strand.
GCGAAATCGCGACTCTGTCTTGGATTTTTAAAATCCTTTTCTGATAAATTTTTTGAAAACAATAGTCGCGAAAGTTTTACACTCAAAACTAACTCCAATATAGTTCGCGAAAAATTCAAGAAAGTTTCACAAATTTGTGGGTCGTGAAGTCGTAAAGAATCCAAATCGCGTAATAGAATCGCAATGTGCATCTAAATCATAGGACCACATTTCACCCTTACTTGAGTTAGAGACACACGACATTTCATATTCTGATTTATTAACCTTCTTTTTCGATTCTTACATTATTTATGGCGTTGTTCGTTTCAGAATTACAGACTTCATAATCAAAACCCTTGTGAGAAGGACTCCTATCTGAGGTTTTGCTATAATATCATTGCAAATTTTATGATTTCAAATCCCGGTTTTATTTTGATATCTTTGATTAGCGCTAAAATTTAACGTCAACTCGTTAAAGGTTTATAATTTTTGCATACATATCAAAGAACCTTCTGAGGTTGCAATTTGATACCAAATCTAGCTTTATCCTCACATCCCCTATCATATCAAACAAATCGCAAGTTTTAGATATCATCACTCTCTCATATTCATTAACGAAGAACGCTCCCTACACAATGATTACAAGTTGCCAGTGGGCGTGATCAAAGTGCTATATCATCGTATCGATTTTAGGTTCATAGTCTATTTTTCGAAGTGAACTATTTGGTGCATATCCCATCCATTGTAGGTGATTGTAGATAATTCTTTCACATTCCGGATCATATCGCGTCTCTGCCTCTCGTCGTTAACGAACATGATAGAGAGGTGATCATTGAATATTCGGAATCCTAAATTATGAGATATTTCTGATCCAACATCATCATGTCCTCTCACTTCTATTCCCCCCTCCCACTTGAAGTCTCATTGCATTTGTTCGGCCTCTGCTGCTCTGTGGCTTTCTGCCTTTTTTGTCTATCCCCTCTCCTCTTTGCGAATGAACTTCTTCATTTCGAATGGAGAATGGCTCCCTCCTCATTCGCTTCCAACGTCGCCGTCCTTAATCTCTCACCAGCCAATTTGTCCGGACATTTTCTTTACTTTTTCCTCGACTCATTTCGCAAAATTCGCAAACTTTTCTATCAAATTTTCAAACTATATTTCCTTCACTATTTTGAATTTGTATGGTTTTTTTTAATTAAAAAAAAATAATTTAGCTTCCTTGAAATCGCTGAAAAAAAACAATTTTTCTATAGAATTTCAGACTATATTTTCTTAAAATTTGCTTTTTTCAACATTTTCCTTCACATGTGAGATAATTTTTTGTAAAGATCAATCCTTTCTCATCAATTTTTTATTTTCTCGTTTGTTTTCTTTTTTAAATTTGCCTGAAATCGAGTGTTTTATGTTCGAAAATTCGGATTATTCAAATTCTCTCATTTTCAATAATTCATTAGTCAACTATTTACCTAATTTTATGATCCTCTCTCTCATTTCATTAACTTTGCCTGCCGTGCGCGTCTTAGTTTTTCTCATATTTATTTCATTTTCGTTCCTCTTCCTTCTAATTTTCCCCCGATCTTTTGCTTTTTCGGCATCTTTTTCCTCCAATATCCTCACTCTATTCGTTTTCTGTTTCTCTGATCTCTATAATTTCTTTTCTTTTTTGTTTTCCTCTTTTCTTTTCCACTCTGCTCTCCCACCTACCAGTTTATTCAATTTTGCCTGGTTCGGGCATTTATTCTATTTAGGATCTTCTCATTTCTTCCCCCCTTTTTCCGAGTTTTTTGGCACCGCCAAAACTTTGCATTTCCCGGCGAAAAAATCACGCGCGCGTTCGCAATTTTCTTTTCCGGGCAAAACGTAAAAATGCACCTGACTTTACGTTTTTGTCTGGAGAAACATTGGATTTTCATGAAATTTTTCTCTTCACCCTAAAATACGTCGACTTTTTAGGATAATCTATTTCTAAAAAGTCATTTTTATTTAATTACCCTAATTTCAGGCCAAAGTCATCAAGGAACTCCGAGAATTGTCACTCCAGTGCGAACAAACGACGAAGGCATGCACCAACCATTATTTTAACGTAAGCTAAAAGTCATAAATTTAAAAAAAATAAATTGAAATCCAGCCTGAGCATATGATATAAAAAAATTCTAGTTAGAATGAGAATATGGGGGATAAAAGAAAAATGTTTAAATCGGAATCTCTAAATTGCAAAAATAAATCTAATATTTTATACAAAAAAAGAAAACTTCCAAAGATGAAACTATTTCGCCACTTTTCCTGGCTATTGATATTTAACCGAATGATGTAAGACTTTCAAATCAAATGGAGAAAAAGAACTCTTGAGATTTGAATGTGAATCTCAATTCCCTAACTCCCTAATTCCTAATCCAATAATGTTGCAAAGTGGTCGGCTCAACTCGACTCTCTCACGCAAGCAAAAATTCGAATTTCGCTCATTTTACTCTCGAAAAACGCGTGGCCTGAGAATTTCAAAGATTACCGAATTAGGCGAAAACTCTCATCATAATTCAATTTTGCCGCTTTTCTTTCGAATTTCTATGGAATCATCTGGTTTTCAAATTCCCACGAATTATCACATTTCTTGATAATTTGAAATTTGCCTAATTTTCTTGAGATTTCATGAAGCTTTGGAAATTGTTGATCAATGAAATTCTCCTAGACTTAAGTAAACATCATTATCGTGGAGATTTTCTTATGAATACGAGCGTAAGTTTTACGATTTTCTCTCCGAATTTTCCATAAAATGTTAGTTTTATTATGTCAACGCGCTAAAAGAGGTTATTCGAGCATAGAGGAGGCAATTAGACTCTGGCAACCTACGACGAAATAGCGTATACAGTGATTAGAGCCAGAGATATGATCAAAGCATTTCCTCTGCGTGCACCAACTCCTGATGGCAATTAATAAAATAGTACCACAAAAACTCAACGAATATGCATATTTTGAGTCAATTAAAAAAGTGGTGGCTTACCTATAAGGTATAGAGTAGGGATCTAGTAATGGAATGCTGGATATCAAACTCTTCAGCTCAGAACATTCATATGATGATAATTTTATGGATTTTTGGTACTACTTTGATTAGTTGCCCCCTCCCGATAGCCTTTTTCCGCGTCACAATAGTGTATTTTGGTCGATTTTCCAGAAAATGGTAATATTTGACCTATTTTTTTCTAAAAATGTGTCGATATTGTTTTAATTTCCTTGGGTGGCTCGAGTCTAGACTTGAAAGACAAATGAATGGATGAGGAAAATGAAGCGAAAAAAGATTTTCGCCGGTCGCATTCCGGATGAGTTTTACTTTCTCGCATACATTCCGCTGCTAAAATTTCTCGAGTTTTGCGCGTTTTCCTCGACTGGGTCTCGAATTTTTGCCCCTCGTCCTCAAGACCCTTTGTAAATTTTGCTCATTTTTAAACTTTAATAAAAATTTAGAAAAGACCCTTACAAAAAGAGTGAAGTTTAGAAAAAAATGCGCTTTTATTGATCTTAACAAATTCCCGTTCTTTCCATCTCTTTGTAAATTTTGTAAGAGTCTAGTTTTTGGCAAAATAGAAATTTTAATTGAATGCATTGAATGCTACTTTGCTAACTTTAGTAAAGAGGATGTAAGCCAATGTTTCATTATTTCAAATTTTCAAAAAATAAACTCCATCCGAAATTTCACTCATTTTTAACTTCACTCAAATTTACAAAGATTCATCATTCAAAAGATGCGAAGTTTACAAAAAAGCGTTCTTCCGAAAATTATTTTTCCGTTTTTTCTCTGATGCAGCCCTAAAAACATATGCCACTACTTTTCAGGGTCCTTGCGAAATTATCGACTCCCACTTTTTTTTGAAGTGGTCCAATTCTTGATTCATGAAAATTTCATTAGGTCAACTTTTCAAAATTCAAAATATTGCATAGTCAAGTGCCTCTGTGTGCAGCAGGCATCTGAGAGACTCGAGAAAAATCACGAGAATTTTTAGTTTTGTCAAGGGAACGGATGGAAAAGTTGTGAAAATAATAGCGAATATCATTCTAAAAAATATTGATTCTCTGTAATTTCATAAATTCCTGTTTCAATAAATTCGTAAGAAGTCTTGAAAATATTGAATGATTTTTAACTTGAATAAGGTCTGCAAAATGAATCATATTTAAAACGAAAAAAATCACTCCTTTTTCTTCCGGAACCAGATCTAGAAAGAACGATCGTCAGAAGGCCTTCGCGACCTATCCTCGATAGTTTTTAACATTTCCCTCTATAACATGTAGTTAGTCAATATTTTCACTAGTGCGACCTGGTAACATAGCTATGATTTCGTTCTTGCGGTCTACCTTCCGCATATTTTTTCGCCTGACGAAAGTACTTCCTAGGTCTGTTCGGAACTTATCGAAAATGACTAAAACCCGGTCGAAAATTTACTCAGCTAACCCGAATTAGCAAAATAGTCGGATTAAATGTGGGCGTTAATAATTCATAAGCCCTTCGCATCATCTCACTAAAGGAAGCAAATATTATTTGTAAAAACTCTTCGGAGGCCACATATTTATTTTGACTCTAACGTCACGCGTATTCAGAACTTTCAAAGGAAAAATTCAGCCTTTTGCAGGTTTTCTAATTATCCAATTAGCTTTTCTAGAATGCAGTTCATCATAATTTGTTGAAAGAAAAGTGCATTCGTTTTTGCAAGTCTTTCAATTATCTAGTTACCTTTCCAGAACTAGAAATTTTTACTACACCTATAAAAATTCGCTATATAATATTATATCTAAAGTTTCCTATTACAGAAAAAATATATTTTATTTTTCCAGTGGCTTTCCGAACTGTACGCCCCTCTTCCGGACTCGTACTCTTCATTGGCCTACGAGGCTCGCTCATTCCAGCCGGGTGATTTATTGATTTTTAAGACAAATAATTTATAAGAAACGAATGAATTTAGAGTTAGTTAAATTTTTGACGATCAACTCAGAATTTGGCATTATTTTCGGTCTTGAATGCATTCGCTTCCGTCAACACATTATCCTAAATCATTTCATTTCAGGTAGCGTCTATATGTCATTTTTGCACTCTCTACCATCGAGGTCGAATTCATCAAATAATTTTCTACGGTAATTGAAATTTGTTTAAGTTTAAGAGAAAATGATATCATTAATTAAAATCACGAGCTTAATTAATGACGTTCAAAGTATGTTATTTTATGACTTCATCTCAAACTTCGCTAGATAACTCTTTCATTCATTCTGGCTAAATCTATGTGCGAAATTCATAAAAACGCGATCCAAAATCGGGACTTTTCAAAAGAAATTAATGGGGGAAAAGGTGGCAGAAAACCAACCTTAAATCGGTTCAAATATTGACAAAAATTACTACGAATAATGATCACATTTTTGCTGCTGGTATCTGAAAAAGTAACTCGATTGCTCGGCTTTCTAAAGTTGACTGGTTGGCTTAAACATGTTTGTTCGACTGCCACATAAATGCGTCATTTTGTGTGGTTCTGTCGGTTAAGAAAGTTGAAATCACTTTATTTTAACCTACTTTTTCAATATTTTTCTATAAATAGTCATTTTTTATTATTTTTCTATTGGTACAAGATTCTTAACAAGAATGCCTAAAATTTACCCGTCCCCACTCTCGGTCCTCCCCAGAGTCTTGACGGTTTTCGCTCTTTGTGCTGGAAGGGGGTTCAATTTTGGCAACAACTGACTTTTGAGTCATGTTTCTTATCTGAAAGTTATACTATCTAGTGCGTAAAATTATGAGAAAAAACTTTCCTTTCAAATATTTACGTTTACTATGTGCCACACAACTCATGCAATTCATATTTTATGCTGCCCAAATTGTACTCGTATAGCCCTTAACCTAACCCTTCCCTAGCTTCTTTCTTCTTCAGCCGAACCTACCTATGCATACGCGATCATCCACCCAATTGATTTTCTCTTGTTGCCTATTTTGGACGGGACGGGAGCGCGAGCTCACACCAACAAACTTACCCCAACTATTTACACTTTCAGTTCCGCCTTGCCTAATTTAGCAATTCCAGGATCACTTCTTTCCTCAATGATATTTTTCTTTACTCTAACGAACAAATTTTAATGGGGTGGGTGGGAAATGATTTGGTGCAATTATATATTGAGTAAATTAATTTTTAAATCTTAGAATTTTGACTCGTACTTGCACTTCTCATATAAAAATATTCATTCCGGCTTTAGATCGCTCTATTTTTGCCACAACATAGTAAAAAGTCGTGATTTTCTCATCAAAAATTGGCCTACGTAGCGCCTTTGTCTGTCGTTTTTCATTATCTCGATTTTCCTAATTGACTCTGATTATCAACCATAGAAGCAACTCTAATCCAATTATGAAGGATAGAGCTTAAAAACCGAATGGGATATTCAAATCTTTCCTCTAGTGATAAAGCATAGGTGCTGGAATCCGATTGAAGTATGTTAAAAATTTCAGTCCCGACCGCCCTTCGCTTCATGCGGCTTCTCAGATGACGTCCTATCGGCGCAACGCCCTTCAGCCCGACGACCCCGTTACTCTACCCTCCAGAATCGGTATCTGCTCAAATTATTAAAAAAAATATATTCCAACCGATTTTATCCGACCTATTCTAATATATATGACGAGAGATTTATTGTTTTTCTATGCTAAATAAGTACATTCGAAGGAAAGTCCTCTCAAAGAGTAAGTGAGAGGAGAAGGAGAGAAATGGGCGTGGCTTATTCGATACAAGATTACTTTCCGATATTCCAGCATTTATGGTTAGGTAAGATTGTAGGGTGAAAAGATATTATAGTTGGTTAGAAAAAAAAACTTCAGTTGATTATAGTAATAATTTGTGATAATTCTCAAAGTTGTGATGAAGATCAGCTCTTTTTTCTGAAATCTATGATCTAAAATTAATTAGGCAATTAAATCGATCAGTTGGAAATAATTATCCTAATTATGTTAATTATTTCTAGGCGAAGAGTGCCGCCCTTCTGACGCAGCCTTGTCTCATTCCGTCCAGCGTACCGTTCAGCCCTGCCGTTGCATGCATTGCGACGCTCTTTCTCTACTTCATTCGCTTCAATGTGTGAGGTGTGGAGCGCAATGGCATAAAGGATGCTATCCGAAGGTAAAAATCCATTTTTACCAAATTCCTTGTAATATCATCACTTCCATCTTTATCATTTTTCTTATTCAAAAAATGCTATGCTTGTAAATTTATTAAAGTTTTCATGGAAAATTGTTTTATCTTCATGTAGTGGAAGATTATATTAAAAAAAAAAAAATTCTAGTCCTCCCAATGGTGTGAAGAATCCGCTCCTTGGAGGTTAGGCATAAGCACGAACGAGCGCAGGACAAGTATTTTCGGAGTCGCTCTGAAAGACTACGTCGAGTCGGAGGACAGGAAAACGCCCAGAATAGTCGAATTGTGCATCGATAATCTGCAGGAAAGAGGAATGCAATGCAAAGTAAGAACAAACTTTACATACGTTTCAAGGAAGCCATATAGCGACGAATGAATAAATTTTGTTTGAAAGCTATGGTCAATAATTGCATTATAAAGCAAGCCTGAAAATTAGTTTTATCAAAATTGAGAAACTTATTTGAAGCACTTATTCATTGTTATTTTTCGACTAAGAAGTACTGCGTAGCATCATTTTATTCTCCCTAACCTCATATGAAGCAACTCAAGTTTGTCTAAAATATTCAAGAAGCACGTTTTTAGGGCATTTACCGAACCTGTGGTGTGAAGTCGAAGGTCGAAGAAATCTGCGGAAAATTTGAACGAAGCGATGGAAGCGACGATATTCCGCTGGACGACGTCAACCCGATGAACCTCGCGTCGGTCGTCAAATTGTACCTGCGAAAATTACCTGACCCACTTCTGACCTTCGAGGCCTATGATGATTTCGTCAAGTTTGGAAAAGTAAGCAATTGTCATGTCTTCTAAAAATTGACCAATTTTCCAAATGCACACATTTCTCGAGAGCAAATGATCAATAATTCGAGTGACTAATTAGCGCTGTTGTTCTTTTTCGGGCAATTCCCCATTTTTAGCATCACACTTTTGCTCATCTTGGAACAAGAAAATTCTTCGTTCAAGCTAAAATGAATAAAAAAATTCCAGAAACACAAAATGGCGAACTCCGAAGAGATTGTCGAGGAATTACGTAATTTAAGCCGACAATTACCGGGTTGTAATTACGAGACTCTCAAAATACTCATGCTCCATTTGAATCGGGTTACATGGTAAGATTTATTTTAACCTGCGACTTTTTAATACGAAATTTATTAGTTATGCTGGGATTATAGATTTTTCGTCAAAATTTCTATTTTCAGGTTCGAGCACGCGAACCTAATGACGGCCTCAAATCTTTCTACCGTAATCACCCCCTCCTTGGCGTGGCCCCGGAATCAGACGCACGACGCCGTTGTCGATGCGCAATTCATCAACAAGACAATCGAGTTGATCATTGCGCAGGCTCATGTAAGTCCAATTCCAATATTTGACTATGTTTCATCGAGTTTTCTAAATAATCTTCCTTTTTGTATTTGATTGATGGTATTCATGCGAAAAACTGTCGATTTGAAAAATTAATATCTTCATTACAAAAATTTTCTAGCTTTGATACAAATCATAATCTCATGCGCTATCATTTTTCCCTCTCTTCATCCCCCACACTATTTCCTTCTAAAAATGAACTTTCTCCGACTGCTAAAGGCATGCATACTGAAATGTGGGGAGAAAACTAGTTTCGATACGCAACTCGGCTCAGATAATCGCAAGTCGTCTAATAAACTAACCTTGCTGCCGGTCTTTCGTGGATCAAGAAGCATGAAACCCATGGTGAGGCCCCTCCATTGCACTTCGGGAGGGGCTGAACCATGTGGCCACTCCGCTTCGGGGTGCGCCAGCAGCTAAATTTTTGAGTGAAGGGAGAGTGGGCGCAGCTCTCCTCTAGTATGATCAAAAATTGTTGGAAGTTACTGAGTGACGGAGTTCTATAGTTAGTGATAAACAAGAGGATGAAATTTAAAAGATACACTCCGCTATATAGTAATGCCAAAATTGTTACCTTGCTAACGGAAAAAATATTATTTTAAAATTTTGCTGTTCTGTTGCTATAGCATAGCATTCTCATTACGTTTTTACATCCTCGCGCCAATCAGTTCTCTCTAAACTCTCTCCCTAAGACAATGCATTTAGAGCATTTGTAATATCGCTTGGCATGCGCTGTAAAACCATCACACCATCACTTATTTTCAAATGTTACTTCTTTCTGCGGCTTTTACCCATTCGTTCAGGGTAAATCTTGAGATTCAACTAGGTTTCAAACTTCGTTGAATAGTGCAATATCCTTTGACATTTACCTTTCCGGGGTTAACCGCAGACTTGGGACGTTTTCCATCGCAAATATTCTTTATGCGGTGAATTATTCCTGTCAGCTTTAAGTTATTATACTTAATAATGGGACGAGAGATGGCGGCCGAATTTTTGCGGTTGAAGTCCCAAGTCTGGCTAATCGGGAAGGAAAATGTTCATTCTGTCTAATTTTCCTATTATTAAGCTCTGATTCATTTCATAAGTCTATTTTCACTCTGGCTGTTCCTCTTTTCGCCCTCTCCACTACACGCAGCGTTTTGATTATCGCTACGATTATCGATCATTTCTTTTATTTCTCTAGCGTGTCTCTGGCCGTGCAATGGAGTGTGAGAGCGAGAGTTGGTCGCGATGCTGCATCATTTGGCTAGAGTGGTGCGTGAATAGGCAGGCCTGAAACTTACTTGGTCGGTGGGGCGTTCACGATCAAGAAGGTGGACCCCTCGTGGCGAGGCTATGCTGCATTGCACTTTAGCAGACGCTGACCCGCGTAGCGACTCCGAGTCGGGGTTCGCTAGCGACTAAATTTTTGCGTGCGGGGAACGCCTAACCGCGCTCCCCTACACAAATGGTAGGTAAGTAGCGTGCAAGCGTGCAATATTTCAATTCCATTCCATTCCCATTCCACAATGCGTAGTGTGAATGACTGACTACTCGATACGAGATAAAGGAGCGTCTTTCTTTCTCCCTCTCCTGTGAGCCTCGGAATGCGCGAGAGGCGAGCATTTGTTCATTATGCGTTCATTTATTTTCTTTCGTTTTTAAGGGCAATTACCGCTGATTAGTCGATTAATTTTTATCACTATCGACGGAGGAAGATAATTGCCAAGTGCTTGTGGACGAAAATCCTGCTAATTTCGATGAAAAATAAAAAGAATCATCGAATGAACGAATGTCGCCAACACGTGCATTCCCGGGCTCAAAGGAGGGGGAGAAAGAAAGACGCTCCTTCTAGTTCGTCTCAAGTTTTCGGTCATTTACAATACATACTACATGAAACTATCACTTTTCAGAATTTTATGTTGAAAATATCTTGAGATCTTAAATGATTCTGCAGTGAGAATATTTCCTAATTTCCCTCTATGAATTTCCCATGCTCTATCTATTTCTATACCATCATTTCAAACATTAATCGTGTTGTCAGATAGCTTTATCTTCTCATTTCCTCTTCCATTTCCATGCTATTTTCCTCGCCATCGCTTTGCTTCTCGCACCTTTCTCATTCCATTTATTGAAATGCAGCGTGGAGGGGCGTTTGCAAAATCACATTGTGTTTGAATTAATGGGGAATCGTATCGATTCATAAACTTACATGGTCGGGAGGCTTCCCCCGATCAAGAAGAGGGGAACTCTATGGAAGGCGAACGCCATCGCACTTTCGGCGCTTGCTGATCATATGGTACTCCAAGTTGGAGTTGACCAACGACTCAATTTTTTCGTCTGGGGAGGGAACAACTCTCCCTGTATTCATTTTGGGTTATTGGGCCTTAGGAGTTTGGGAATAAACGATAAAAGTGACGTGAAGATGTGAGATACGTGTGAATATGGCTGATAGTTCAATAGTTCAATTTCTATACCATAGAGTATGCTCTCCGGGTTAATTTTTACTCGTAAATGAACGTCCTGGGTAGACCTCAATAAAAAATCGCTTCGAAAACGAATTATCACGAGCCGAGAAAATGGCGCTATAGACCCATTTTGCGTAACGGACGTCATTTTCTAAAGAGAGCAAGTGACCGTGCTCGCATTGAAGCAATCGGGACGGGTTAAAAAGTGGGCAGGCGGTTTTCGAGGTCGTAGAATAAGGTTCTAAAGTCAGTTTTGGGCCTTGGGAATGCTTAGAATTAAGAAAAAACAACGATTTGTCGATTTTTAGACGCGCATAAGGCGTGGTGGATAAAACCTCCGTCTTTTGGGCAGCGCGGCGATAATCCAATATTACTGCACTTCTGATCATTCAGTTATCTTTCTCTTTAGTTTTGACTACTTGAATAATTATTAATGTATATCAGTGAAACCGCTAAAATCTATGGTAAATCTGAAATAATATTGCATTTCAGAAAGTCTTTGGCGTTGACAAGAAGAAGGATTGGAACGAGTTCTTCACGAAGTACCGAGGCAATGCTACTTGCGAGGTAACAATCATTATTAAAAAAAATAAAACGTGAAATTCAATTTTAGCCTTACGAAGACGAGGAAGGCGAGAGTTCCGAAGAGGTTGATGATGAACGACAGAGGAGTCCCTATGATGGCTTGGATCAGGCAACGTCGACCTCCGCGACAGCTACAGAAGGAGAAGGCGGGACAACGCCGGATTTACTAAGGGCCACGAAGAAGAAAACCAGTAGCGGGTCGTTTGATGCTGGTAAAAGAATATTATAATTAGTGAAAAGAATTCAAAATGTGCAAAAACGTTGGTTAGAAAATATTATTTTTATAATGCTCTTATTCTGTGAAAAGGACAACTCGAAAAACATTTCAACATACCTCGTATTTCCCATCAAATTTCCGCTCATTCATTTTTCTCGTTTCTCATTGCCCTCCTATTTTCATACGCTATTTCTCCTTTCCTTTCCTCATACTTCTAGCGGAAGACGACGAATAGCTGACAAGAAGCTGCGGTATAATGGTAATACATTAAGTATCAGCAGATCATTTAGTAAAGGTTTCGGTCTTCTCCTTTGCAATAATTTTAGCATATTTAACGTTGTTTGGTTTGAGATGTCGGCGAAACTTGAAGAGACGAATAAGAAACGAGAAAAATTGGGAGAGCGGAAATTTTATGGGAAATAGAGGGTACAAAGATTCCGAAGGAAACAGTATGACAAATACAGAGATCGAGTTAACCCTACTTAACCTAATCACCTTATTCTAGCCTTGATATTTCGAAATTCGAATGCTCTGTAAGAAGATAATTAAATGCGTATCTTCAGATCGAAAAATGGTAGTTGGCTCAGTACCGGATGAATCACCGAGTTGGCTGCCGATGCCAAGCGATGAAGCAAATCGGGAGCATCGGAGACGGACTTTCAGACGGGGGTCTGTAACTTTCTACATTTCTAGAGAAGGAATGAGATTTTCAGCTCATCACAGTCTTTCGACAGGCAAAACTCCACTCATACTGAAGCTAGGAAACCGTCGCGTAGGAGGGTGAGATTTTTAAAAATAAAATTTCGTAGTAAATCTCATATGGCTCAAATTTTCCTTAATTAACTATATTTTACAACAAAAAAAAAACGATTTACCATCAATTTGATCTATTAGTCGTAAGATAGTCATTGGATATTAAACCAAGAAGAAATTGATTAATGAAATAATTCCAGGACGAATCCGAAACCCATCGTCGCATTCAGCGTCGCCAGTCGACGAAAGAGTACGCGTGGCGAAGTGTCGATTCAACCGGAAGTATGGGAACGTCTACGACCGGGGGAAATGGGTGCACGAATTCGAATGGAACGAGTGGACAGAGGACGCCTGAGGAGGAATCAATCCACAACAACAGCAGCAGCAATAGGAACACTTCATATATCTAGAACAAATGAACATTTCTTATTCGAAGCGTATTATTTAGTCAGAAGACTGTGGATTACATTTGTGGGAACACTTTTGTCTTTAAATAATGAATGAAACAGATTAACTAGCATTCTTTAACAGGATCTCGGAATCGAGTAAAACAAATGTCGAAGCCGGAGTGAATGTCTGATGTCACGAAGGTATTATCTCAAGTTATTCAATGATCATATATTTTGTGAATGAAAATCCACAGTTTTCCGATTCAATAATGTCAAGAAAGTTGTTACTTATTGTCGTGGTTTATCATTCTTGGAAAAAGCTTGTAAATTTTTATCAATAATCCATAATATTGTGGCCGTCAATGTAATTATACGATTAGGTACTCATATTTTCTGACGTGTTAATGTACTCGCTTTGCGAAGCATTTTTTAGATCTTCGCAAAATTGTACACTTTTTGGATTGTATCATAGAATATTTCACACATGACTGTATAATTTATGAAATAAATTTAATAAAACTAAAAAAATGCATAATTATGACAAAAATGAGAGTATGCGGATTACCCATAACAATTTTCAACGGAGAAAGAAGATATGATAGATTTAAAAAATGCCTAGAAAAAGCTTACGAAAGACTTATAATTAGAATATTATGATAGTACCACAGATGCGAAATACTGATATGCTTCGAAAATCAGTGATGAAAGGATATAAATTCACCGATTTATACAAAAAAAAATTCAAGGTTAAAGGAAAGATGATGAGCAAAATGGACCACTTATCGCGTTAAAACTATCGAAGTTCTTTTGCATCACGATAAATAATTTTTTTTTAATTGTAAAAGTGAAACTCTAAACAGTAGAATAGAATATCTAGACTCACAATGGTTGCATAATTGCTAATAAAAAGATTAAGAAATGTGCTAGTCAGGTTAAAAATTCTGTGAAGAAAGGTATTGTAGATTTAATGATAGAGGAATGGAATGGCAAATGGCGCAAGAAGCATTAACATGAAAGCGAATGGCGATTTGCGGATGAGGTGGGCGACGGCGGCCTTTCGACGACAGCCGTTCAGGTACATATGGCAAGGGAAACGGTAATCTGCAAGTATTCATATAAGTAGTTAATTTTTGACCTCTAATGGGGAGGGCAGTTTTAAAAATACGACACGACGGCACGCTACCGACATGATATTTGTATTATATGACAGCACGATTTTCAATAGATTTGAAATAGTCCCCTCTTTCTTCATACTATAAAATCGTACTATAATATAGCAAAAATTTCGTGCTGTGAAATAGCGATTGCCAATGAGGAGAAATAAATGGAATGAAACTCTAATTCGATATGCCATTTAACAACTGAGAAAGAATGGCATTAACACATTGACACAAATTGCAAAATATAGCTTAATAGTAGTATCAATTCATTTATGATGACGAAATTTAAAAAAAACCTACCGTCTTCTTCCTCTTCTTCATTTTCGGTGGCCTCATCGCCGACGAATCCTTCAATCGAGGCCCAATCGGTCTCCATCGCCACTTTCGTGTCCGTGTACATGCGCACTTTCACACGATATTTCACATTTGCGCGAAGGATGCCGTTACAGTACTGAATTTTAAGATATCTTCAAATTAGAAATAAATTACAAGTACATTATATTTCTTCTAATCTGACACCCTTGAAAATTGGTATATTGCAATTTTGTTACTCGTGCAAAAATTTCTCACCGGTTCTTCCAAACTCCTTTTAACACAATCGTCCGTGCCGACGGTGAAAGACGCTTGGTGGATATTCTCCGTGAACGGGTTCCAAGTCGAGGGAGATGCTCTGAATCAGAATAATTTATATAAAATCAATATTTGAAATTTACCTATAAGATCCCCATTCCTCCTCATCCTTCACTTCGAACCACGATCTTAACTCGTAGTTATCATCGTTCAAATCGGAATTGTCGGAAACGATGACAGCAAAGTTTTCTGCAGCCCCGTTGAGAATGGTGAGCACGTTGGGATCGTTCTCGAACGAAACGACCAACTCGCGAGTGCCTTGGCGTTGAACTTTCGGCGCCATCCGGCCTAAGATATAACCACTTAGAAGGCTATTTGGGAACCGCGAGACCACGAGACACGGCGGGACATAGGCGAAATAGTATAGGGTTAGAGTAGGGTATGGGATGATAGGCTTCTTTCCCACACTATTTCTCAATGTCTCGTGTCTCGCGGTTTCGCGATTTCCAAATTGCCTTTAAAAATGATCTTCAAGGTTAATATTTTAGCTTATTTAATTTCTGAACCACTAATTTGTTTCAAAGTTATAATTTCTAACCCTTAGGGATCGCGACAGTGACCATTTCGGATTCGCTTTCCTGTGCATTTTTGCCCGCTCCCATGATCACAGTAATTGTGAATGTGTAGTACGTGTCCGATTTGAGGTTTCCGAAACGATGTCGAGACGTTCCCTTCACGTCCACTGATACAGTAGGTAGCTTATCCGCGTTGTGACTTAAAATAAGATTCTTATATGTTTTTTTTTAAAGTAATTTGATTCATAGAAATTTTAAAGACATTTAGAAATTTTTACGGAAATTATAAAATTTCATGAAATGCTTACCTCAACCTAAACCGCACATCAGAATCACCGAAATTCTCTATGTCCCAATATAAAACACAATAATCTTTTCCCACAACGGGGTACAGTTGATTTACTTTCAGTGGATCTAAATTTTAGGAATCATTGCTTGAATTTTGTTCTCCTATTTCTTACAAGTTGTGATATCAGCAATGACAGGCCTGCTCTTGACTCCTTTATAAACAGTATAAACTGCGAAGTGATACGTCTTTCCTGGGATCAGCTTGGTGAATGTGAGGGATTTACTAAAATGAGTTATTTTTAAAAATCCATGAAGTTAAAGAAAATCTTACTCATCGCTAATTTCGAGCTTCTTGGTGATATTCTTGTTGTTTCCGCTGAACGTGAGAATGTAATGATCGAATCTGCCCTGCTCTGGGTCGGATTCTCCGAAATTCACGTTGATTGCAGTAGATGAAATTTGGCCGGGATAGACCGTGGACGAAATTAGAGGAGCTGAAATAGATTCATGAGTAATTTCGGACTGATCCAGGGGCAATTACTAAATGGCGGAGTCCTATAGCTAGAGATAAGCAAGAGGGTAAAATGTGAAAGAAATAGTGTGGAAAGACACATGTCGCCATATAGTAATTGTCGATGGTCCATCATCATGGAATTTTGTAGACATTACCAAATTTTTAGGGTTGTGAGCATTGGAAAAAGTGGTGGTGACAGTTTTAAGTGGAATATTTTTACAAAAGAAGCTTACGAGTAATCTGTCGAATTTCAACTGGCTTCGATTCTAGGGTTAATTCAGTGGAGACATTCTTGATGTTGATGATGTACTGTTGAGCAGGCTCGAGTTTCTCCAGCAAAACCGACGTTTCTTCGGTAACCTCGATTTCATTCGTAGCGCCCTAAATTAAAACGGTAAAAATTTCTCTAAAATAGGTGAAGTGACCTTCTCAATTCCATATTCCACCACGATTTTGTATAACTCGAAATTATGTCCCTCGGGCCATTTCCACTCGATTCTCATCGACGCAACATAGAATTCGTCCGTTTCCAAATGCGTGATTTTTGCGTCTTCAACTTGGCGAGGCTCTGAAATGTTTAATTTTGGTCAGATATTTTCTAGTTACATTAAAATTTATCATTGAAGCAAAAAATTTCCGAAAATCATAAATGTCGTTAATTCATTTGTAGTTTCTACTCATTTTTAATGATCTCCATACTTTCTTCTAAATATAATGCTTACGTGCAAGATACGCGATCCGTCGAGCCCACCACGTCTTCGACAACGCTCCAGCCAACATACAGAATACGCGAATATCAAGGGTATGCTCATTAAACATCTAAATTCTTTAGTTTTTCAAATTATTCGAAATTTATTCTTACTTTGATTAGCGCAAAATCTTCCGACGTAGCGACCGAGAAGGACTGAGGTTTGTTGAGCGTCAAAATCGTGTAGTTGACTAGGAATGCATCACACACCGTACTCTCTGGGACGTTCCAATCCAACCTGAAAGTTACCTATTAGAAGAAGTTGAATATAAGAAATGGCTCATAGAAAAAGGCACCGGTTTTTCTAAGAAATAGTATGGGGAGGTAAAATAGGAAAAGAAAAAAACCGGTGTCTTTTTCTAGGAGCCATAAGAAATGCAATCGAACTTAGGATTCATAGTCATCATATCTCATGGTTGAAACTAAACACTGAAGATCAACTTTTGAATTTCATAACTATCATTGTAACGAGTGATCAAAGTTTCGGTCTCATATTCGCTTGTTATCCTAAAAAATCAGACTTACCTAAGCATGTCGTTTTCTTCGCTCAACGAAACATCGTCAGGATTATTGAATCCTTCAGGAATAGGACTCAAATCCAGTTTTCCTGGTTTCTAAATTTTAGTCTTCAATAGGGGTAGGAAATTCATTAACTTCTTACCTCGCTTGATTTCTTCCCGTAATCCCCAGCATCGATGACGGACGGTTTCTTCGGTGTTGTTGTTGTTCCTTTCGTCGTCTTTTCAGTTGTTGTCGTCGTTGTTTTCTGAGCAGTTGTCGTCTTCTTTGACGTTGATGTCGTTGTCGTGGCGATGCTTCTCGGCGTGGTCTCAATCTCTTCCTCTTCTTCAGATGCTT
Organism: Diploscapter pachys; assembly: GCA_002287525.1. NCBI lineage: Eukaryota > Metazoa > Nematoda > Chromadorea > Rhabditida > Rhabditidae > Diploscapter > Diploscapter pachys. The sequence goes on from LIAE01007017.1 coordinate 75,705, forward strand.
CGACACTGAAATTGTCCTTGTTTATTGGGAACAGTTTTCTGGTTTCGAAAGTTTGCACCTCTTGATAACGGTTCACACTTTCGGTATCCAGGCTTGTGACTTTTCAACCGCAAAAATTCGGTCATCATCTCTCGTCCCATTATTAAGAATGGTAATGCAAAACTGACTGGAATAGTTCATCCCGCATAAGGGATATTTGCAGTGGAAAAGTCCCAAGTCTGTAGGTATTCTTTGAGAAAAGGTACAATCTATCAAATGAGTTAGTCTTTTATTAAAAAAAAAGTAGATCTAGCTAATTTATCAATAAAGATCAGCCATCTTTCTGCTTCTAAAATAATTTAAGCATTTCTTACGATGGCGCGGAAGTAACGAGATGAGTCGACATGTGAGTGATGTCGATTTCCTTCTCTTCTCTTTCTCGTTCTGGGAGTGGTTCCGACGTCATCCTTGCCAATGTTGACATCCTCAGTTCCGTTGACGTTTCATCGATGAGCGTCGTCAATTTATCGCCTTTGTCAACGTCAACTGCGGCTGATGTGCCTCCTGAATTCAGAATATTTTTGAATTAGACATTGAAAGGTTTAATGCAATTTCATCATGTAAAATTTCGTTCGTAGACAAAAACATACCTGTCTTTTCATCCGAGGATTCCTTGGAATACTCGTAATAACTCGGCTCAGACGTCGTTGTAATAAATGGTGTCATGACGAGGTTGAAATCTGGCGGCAACGTCCGGACGCTGAACTCACTCGAGCTGGTGTAGTCGTAGGATTCAGATGCTGAAATTAAATCAACTACTGTATTTGTTATCTTCATTTTTGTTGTTGTTGTTGTTGTTTTTTATAAAATCGATGAACTCTCGGATTGTTCACGACATTTTCGTGTATTTCGTCAGAAATCGGGAATATTTGCGTATGTGTTCTAAATTTGTCGTAATCGGCTTTCTCATCGAGGAGGAGAGCAATCTTTACACAGTGTTCACCCCGAGTAGTCTACCAAAATAATCCTCTCATTTTGACCGTCTAATTCGGAGAAGCACCACGAAAATTTTCTCTATGATGGGGGATATGCTCGTAAAAACGTCTATGATAATTCATATCATCATTGATTGCTTTTTCGTATTCGAAAAATTGATGACCACAAGAATAGCACGGGATAAATCAAATCAATAGAATCGTGAAGTACTACTTTGGATTTCGGAAAGAAGAAACATTTTCAGAACAAATATTTTCAAGTAGCGGGAGAAAAATGATGAAATATTAGAGTTCCCAGATAAAAACAACTCGAAGAATCAGAAATCGCAGGAAAATAGCGAGGGAACCAGTGCTGGTAATTCGATACGCAGACGAGTAGACAAAGGATAAAAAGGATTGAAAGACGCTCGCAGAAGAAGTGAGTTTGTGCATCTAATTTCTACCGAAAATGGTTCGAAGAAAATCGATCGAGATTGCATCACGAAAGTGACTTTTAAAGGGGAAAATCACATCAAACGGGATCTAGTTATATAAACTACTTGACCATAGTCTAATTTTTATATAGGTCAAAAAATATGGGACTAAAATAATTTGAAAACTCACGTGCTCCAGCCGTAGTGAACGACGCATCGATAGCCCGAATGGAATGAATGCCGCGAAAAATCGACTTGATTTTGATGCGGAACGTGGTGCCCGAATCAAGACCTCGAAGTCGAACCAAAGATGCCTTCGTTTCGAGAACATTCGCGTATTCTTCATGACCTGCTGGGTAGTACTCTGAAAATTTCGAATATTAGTTAACGAAATTTCGCTAATTCAAAAGTAATTTGGTTCACTGTAGTTACCACCCTCTTTTCTGAGAAATAGTATGGAGACGGGAAAAACGAGGCTGGTAACTACAAAGGGCTAAGTACTTTGAATAGTTGTAGTATAGCAAGCTCCGAGATAACGATTTCAAAATTCAACTGAAAATATGACAACTAAGATTAAGACATCTTTTAAAACATTTAGAGCAATTCCTACCGATATAATAGCTGATTTCGTTTCCAGATGGCGGGAAATACGAAATCGTCGCTTCATGCTCCGTGGTTTCAATCGAATCGAGTTGGGGCGCCTCTGGGCCTGCATTTAAAATTCTATTACTTGGGGCAAGGATGAAATGGTAAAAAGTTGAAAGTTAGATAATAAACAAATTTGTAACCCATTTATCAGTGACTAGATATTTGTTATCTTATCAGTGCTCTACTACTCGAGGAAAATCTTTATTCTTTCGTCTCAGAATCTTTGCTCGACACTCTACGTGGTCACTCTCGAAAGTACTCATTCGTAAGCATGGTCTATTGGCTAACAATGATGTTTTTCCCTCTTCATTGGCAATGCTATTTCTCGAAAACGATGAAAACAGCGTGAAAAAATGAAAGAAACTAGAAGAAGGAGCTGCGAACGTTCTCAACTGCTAACAGAATTCGCTCCATTGCCAATGTTCCTTTCTCACTTTCCACATTATATTCACGTAGATTTTTTTTTGCAATTTACGGAATTTCCCTTACAGCTAGATGCAAGATTAGACGCCGTGTAAATAAGAAAGCGAGAATGATGAATGGTGGGAAAGAGTTGAGTAGGAAAGTGAAAGAAATACTGTAAAAAGGAACAGAAAAGATTGCATGAGTGAAAAAGTAAAAGTTGGAAAAAATACGTAGACGAGTGTGTGAAAGCTTACCGCTAATCACAGCGAGAGCAGAAACGTTGCGTCGACTGCCGTCCGGCACGATTCCGGTCACGTAAATCTGATACTCTGATGCGGGGATCGTGCCGTTGATGAAGGCGTGAGTCGTGGTTCTGGAAGATAAGATTTAGAATATAATAAATTGTCATTCAAGGTGAAGATCAATCAGTATCTAGTCAAACTTTAAAAAAAACATCAGATAAAGTAGTTCGTTTTTTTTTCTAAATAAAACATTATTGTTGTAAATGAACGATTACTTGAGACAATATCAAAGGAATGAAAATTCGATGCTCGGAAATTAGCGTGTTGTTTGCAGCAGATTTTACGCTATTATGTCATGTTCAATGAATGAAGGCGACGACTATTTGTACATATGCAATGCCCACTTTGCACATTCAAATAGCGTGATTCGTTTATTTCGTCTCAAGCTATCGGTCATTGACATTGTCATTTTACCCCTGAATCGTAGATCCAGCTGGAGGATTGCCAACTGGAGGTGCATAGTCGAGAATATAATGCTGTACGGATGGTAGCGCGTTGACGGACCAATCAACGAATATCGACGATGATTGGGTTAGCTGAAACAAGAATCAGGTTTAAATAAATCGGGAGGTGACTAATGAAGTATGACTTTCTTCATCAAAGCGCAACAATTTTTACATTATCTTAGGATTTTTGTCAGCAAATCAGACATTTTTGAAACAAAATTGACTTATCGGAAAAAATTTAGCTGAACTTCTCAAATATAAATCTGAAAATGTTCCTGTACCTGTGCGGCAGCTAGTAATTGCAGAAGGATACAAATCATTCATTCACCACTAAACATCGGCTAAGTTTTGGGTGTCGTCAAAAGTTAATATAAATTTGCTTTTCGAAATATCCTAAAATTATTATTCTAAAAATCAGAAGGCAAAAATTCAAATTTCGACAACGAAAAATGAAGAATGAAATTCAACCTTCAAATAGGAGATGCGAAATGCAAATTTCTTATGACAATAGAACAAATAGCAATAGAAAAAGGGACAAGGAACAATTCGCCGGCTTAAAAGTGACCCCTCTAGCGTATTCATAACATTCAATAGAAAAAAAACAAGAAGGGTGGCTTTGAGGTGGCACCGGAAAACAGGACATATGAAAAAGCAAATTGAAAGCGAGAAAAAGCTCGAAAAGGGGGAGATATCGGAAACGACAGCGAGAAAATATCGGTGCGGAAAGAATTTAGCGAACCGAGGCGCGAGTCGGACTATGAGCGAGCGTAAGACCGAGCAAAGCCTGAGACTTTGAGGAAGCGGGAAAAGTCGACCTCGTTTGACAGGCGCTGCACCACCAAATCAGAGAAGAAAAACAATAACGACGCGCAAATGTAAGCAGGAAAGTGCAAAGGTCCGCAACACGGACAAGCACACCAGGACATGCTGAGAATGAAAATGAAACTTGGCAGAGGATTGGAGAAGGGATTTTTGGATTCAAGAAAAAATTATCTGAAAACAGAACAAGATAAAAATGGTCATAATCGAGGCTGGACAAAAATTTGACAATCTTGCGAAAGACTCCGGTTCTTAACGGGACGACGATTCAGTGATTCAGTGATTCTAGCCCACCCATAAAGACCAGTAAAGACAATCAAGCACTACATCCATCACTTACAGAAAGTCGGGGAAAAGAGGCGGGGTACTTATCACCAGAATTGTAGAAGAGATAGGTCTGAAGTGCTGAGCACACAATCTTACAAGTACAAAGATGAGCAAAGACATTGGGCATAATTGAGTAAATAATGACCAGACACAGGTGAGAACATGATTGATGAGCAAATAGTAGACTTATAATTTTGCCTGTAAATTCACTATCTAATAGATCGTCGAAAATTGTTTGAAGTACCATTCTGATACTAGCGAACTTCTCGAATGCAGAATGATTGGAAATTTTAGCAAAAAATTAGAATTATTGATCATGATAAAACTAAAAAAAAAATTCAATCAAGAGTCGGAAAGAAACTTTTTCGCACTCGATATCCAATTTTAGATATTTCGATTCCAAATAAAGTGTCATCATTTGGCTTGTGATGATATGATGGAGATAAAAAGATATCGTGATATCAGAAGTCAGAGAAGCTTGATGGACAAGATATAATAAAATTGAAAGAGGGCTGAAAGAAGCTCGAAAAATGGATAGAGGGGGGCGAGAAGTGGGTTGGGGGTGCCTTCTTTGCATTGTAGAAGTTTTCGAGAGGGTGCATTTGGAAATCGAGCAGCTCGAAGAGAATGAAACTGAAACACGAAGGAATAAGAGAAAGAAGAAGCAGAGATACAGACTCATGCTCGAAACAAAGAATGCAATATGCATCAGTCTTACATACAGAGTCCTCTGGCATCAGAAATATAGAACGGTTTCGAGTAGGACTCATAGTTTATAGAATGATGATAATGATCTTGGAGCTGTTTGTTAGAGTTTGAAGGGTAGTAAAATCTGAAACATGATCGGACATTTTCGATATAGGAATGCGATGAAACATACAAAATGCGAATTACAAAAATGTTAGGGAAAATATTGATTCAGCTCTTGAAAAAATCGATTTGTATGTTGAAATTGAATTTTCATCGAGATCTCTTCTTGCTGAAGTGCAACGGACACTTGCCAGAGGGTATGACTTGAAAAAATAGCGAATGAAAAAGACAGAGAGCACAGAAACGGCAAAAACTGCGAGTTGCCAAAGACGTGAAAGCGCTGAAAAGAAATATCATTCTGAAGTAAGAGACAGGAAAGATTTAGGAAAAACTGAGACATTGTAGGAAAATCTATCAAAAGTTGAGGAGAAAAGAATTATACTAAATTAGAGATCGTGGAAAACTTGGAGAGCCAAAGATTGAGAGAACGTAAGTGCGAGAGAAAGGATACAGGAAGTGTTATGAAGCACTTGAAAAGAACGCAGAAAGGTGCTGAAAAAAACATTGTTGAAAGATAAGGCAACTCGAGAGGATGAAGAGAAAAAGCACACGCGCGCCGGTAGGCCTGAAGTGAGGATTGGTCGAAGGCGCCAAGACTGGTCGTGAGGAGATGGCAAAATAGCGGGGAATTGGAGAGACGAAAAGGTAGAGCAGCGGAAAAAGATATGATGCAATCGTTGAGAATTTGTGTGAAGGAGTCGAAACGAAGTGAAATGAATTTAGGAAATTTTAGGAATTCAAGAAGAACAAAAGATAAATAAGTTGCAAGATATGACGAGTTAGAAATGTTGCATCGTCGCAACAATATAATATTCATAAATAGTGTGTGTAGGTAAGAGTAGTAAAATGTTCTATCATTTTGAGAACTATTTTTGTGATATCATTGTGACGTCTCAAAAATGCTCCTGGTTTTGAACCTTTATGAAAGGACATGATGAAATGATTAAAAAATAGAAAAAAAAAACTTTGACAAAATGAAAATTCTAAAGTTAGATTAGAAAAGTTCTATCAGAATCCTAATTTGTCGGTTTTTCGACGCTTCATTTGAAATGCACCGAAATTGACTGATTGTGTCTGTGTGTTAGTCTGAAAGACGAGACTTTCCCTAGAAGAATGCAAAAGCACTAAACGGTCAAATACAATGGAATTAGGCCTGAGGGACGAGGGAAGGAGGGAAAATGAACACGAACAGCGGCAAACAGTCGAAGAAGCGCAGGGACGACGACAAAGCCGACAACTGAAGGGATTGACTAGCAATTCTACGGACAAAAGACGAAGGTCCTAATTGATTTGGGAATTTTAAATTGATGGGAAAAGTTAAGTATTATTATTTTCTAAAGTAAACTTATACGGTACTTTCATTCGGATTGTGCGAAACCAGAAGTTTTCACATCTACTTTACTGAAGCACCATGTTATGTAATTATTGATTAAGATTAAAAATTTTATGAAAAACAAACTTAAAGCTGATCTTCATGTTCAAATTTTAAAAAATCCTGAAAGTCTTGTGAATTAATTCATTTCCGATAACTAGCGGAATGAGTTGATGATACGCGGTCCTTTAGCGGAAGGAAGGAAATAAAGAACGAGGTAAGAAATAACGAAAATGAGAATATCGGAGGACGACGCGTTGCGAGCCGCAACGACGACGAAACAAATACGCGCTGGAGCCGGTTTAGAGGCGAAAGATGACGGAAGTCCGAGAGAGGCCAGAGAACGAGGGAATGCCAGAGGGCAATATTTACAGAGGACGAGAGAGCGCGTAGAGCCGAGATGAAACAGACATGGAGACACTGTCCACAAAAACGCCATCCTATACACTGTTCTGTGTCTTATTCCGATTCGGTGTTGCACACCTGACAGAGTCAGATCATTATCATTTCAGGAATCTTAAACTTTCTGGTTATAATAACCGAAAACTGGATGACACTTGTCACTTTTCAAAGATTATTATAGTTAAAAATCATAAAAATTTATTTAAAATTAACTAATTTCAAAGTCACAGAACCAAGACAAAGGCCATCGGAGCATATTGAGTTTTCTCATAGAATTCAGCGAACTTCTTCGAAATACCGCTCTCTTTATGTTTCGGCTGAAACAATTTGATTTCATTAAAAAAATGAAATAAAACATTTTACTTCAAAACCAGCGAAAATAGCTTTGATATCTTCTTGTGTCTTTTCGTCAGATTGGATGATGAAAACAAACATGCCGTTAAACTAAATTAATTCTTATCACTTATTTTTAGGACAAAAATCTTCATTTAGAAATTTGCAAAAATGAATAATCTTACCATTTTCTGTGCTTCTTTGCTATGAACGGAAGCCATCTTAATTGGGTTATCTCTAACGTAATCGACCAAGGTTTGCAGGAACTTTTGAGCCTAAAATAAAATAGCATTAAGAATAATTTTGATGTAAATTTCCCTACCCTTGGACTAATCTTCTTCTTTATTTCATCGTAATAGTCCAATAAGATGTTATAACTTTCGATGATATCTTTCAGAAGTGCTTTATTGTCTATCAATTTCTGATTATGACCGCTGATTTCGTCAATAATGGCTAGTTTTTCATCTGTGCTAGTTTTCCTGTCGTGCAATGTTTTCGCAATCTAAAATATAAACATAGAAAAACTAAAAATTAAATATTTTACCTTAGCATATGCGGATTTTTCTTCTTCAGTCATATTATGTACCAATTTTTCCGCCCATATTAAATCAGCATCTTCCAACATCGCTAAAAAATCTTTAAATTAAAAAATCAAATTTATAATTCTTACATTGACCCAATGGCGACATGATCGTTTCATTTTCTTCCATAGCAGCGATAGAAACTTTCAAAATTGCTAATAAAATACACAAAATATATTGCATAGTGACTACAAATTGTCTAATCTAAAATTCAATTTATTCGCGTTTAAGATGATTATAAAATAGAAAAAAATATTTCCAGACAAGTTGACAAATTTATATGAACAGTCTCAGTTGAGTGAATTAACCTCGACTGATGACATTTTTAATCACATGTCTGAAGTTTCGGAGATATCAACTACAACAACGACTATCAATCATGTTAATTGGTGATAAATTAATGACTTCATAAAATGATGAACACGAAATCAGGTTTCAGGTAAAAAATGCCCGTTTCTTTATCAATCTAAAGTATCACGAATTTAGTAATGTAACGAAATGACATCTTAAAACACATGAAATGGGCAAGAAAATAATGTGGGCTAATAAGTTGACGAAATAAGGCTTCGGAATCGATATGTTGCAATTCATAGATCATTTAGACAAGGCATTTTTAGTTTTGATTGTTGTTATAAGGCCGTAGATTATCTTAAAGAGAATCCAGACGAAAAACGCAATGCAGCTTAACGCACCGTATCGCATCGCTTTTTTGCGACTTCGGACTGGGCCTGAATTTAGCAAGATTTTTGTTGTTTTGAAAATTATGGATTTCTTCAAGTTTTGCATGAGGATATCTTCAATTAAATCTTTCATAAATTCAAATTTTGCCAACTTCCTGGTCTTCCATCCGCGTTCAATCCTGGCGGAATCGGAATTCCATTCGGTCCTATAGTCTGAATTGCAACCATGGGTACTCCAACTCGAGGTTGAGCTACGAATGGAACGCCTGCACGTGGTGGAGAAGCTTGTTGCTGAAAAATCACCAATTGTCACTATAATTTCTCATCTGATAGGTAGAATCTATGGCTACAATTTATGGTTTTGCACTGTTCGAATAAAATTAAAACCAAACAGGAAGAACAGTGGGAATCCCTGAGCCGAATCGAGAATTGCGACTCGAAATTTTTTAATCAAATCGGATCGAACTGGACCGCACAAAGTCTGTTAAAATTTAGATTATTTACCTGTCTAAATGACGACGTATCGGAATAATTGGTATTGTATGAATATCTACCACTGAATCCTTGATTGCTAAAGCCATTGCTGTATGATGGCAGTGCTTGGGTCGGATATGAATAGCTAACATTCCCTTGCTTTGGATAACCATTATATGAATTTATTGTGAATGATGTTGCCATCGAATAAATTCTAGCTTATTTTGGAAATGCCCAAATTACTCTAGATAAAGATTGCGAAATGGTCGAGATGAATCAGGGACTTGTAGAGTTTTTTGGTAATTAATGGGCTCGCCCTGTTGCTCGGGAGACATGAAATTCTAATGAATAAGACCAAAATTCGCTTCAGTTCAGGTGATAATAAATTTTGAAAGGTGAGAGAAGACAGATTATTTTTGCATTAAAACATAAAAAATAATTTCGCAATTCAGTTAAAATTATTTATTTGAAAAAAATAATAAAAATATCAACGATAAAGTTGAACATATTGTCGACTCCGAGGTAAGTGAATATTGCATACTCTTTGCAACTCGATTTCGCACGCGTCCCGTTTTCTTTTCCCTCGCTCTTGTTTTCTTTTCGCCTCCCCGGAAAAGTGTAGAGAAATAGAGGCGGAGCATGGGGGAGGCAAGTTGCAAAGAGTATGCAATATCCATTTACTCAGAGTCGACAATAATTTAGCACATAAGAGAAGATTGATTGATAATAAAATAATTTCTTAATCAATGATGTTTCGACGATGACGAAGAAGATATCAGTGCAGGTATGAATTTAAATCCCAACTTGATTGAAAAGAAGAAGATGAACATGAATCCGGCGAGCATCATCGATAGGCGACGGTTGACCGTTCTTCCTTGAAAATGAAAGATTTTATTTTTTCTCTTTTATAATTTGCTATCCTCTTGAATCGTTTCATAACTAAAATCACATTTACTTTTTGCAAGCCTTTTCTACTTCACACATCAACATCAAGAATCCAAATTCGTATTTGTAGACTATTCATTAAAATTGAATCTCAAAATGAACAGGTGCATTTTTGGCATTTCATAACGACAGACACATATTGAAAGATGTTGGAGCATGTAATTAAAAAAAACCAACTATTGTTTGATTTTATACTCTCACGTAAATTAAATAAAACCTAGAAAAAATGACCCCTTCTGGACGCCGCAATATAATTCACGTCTTGTCGTATACAGAGTGTAGCTGATGCTGGATAGGGATTGGCACACATCGGTTGAAGGCCTGGAGGTTGAGGTGCGTTGGATTGAGCATTTGATACCTGAAAATTTTAGAAAAAATTAACGGCACCTTTAATGACATCTGAAATGACAGATTTATGTACATGAAAGAAGATGCATAAACTTGTCATTGGATTATGAATGGAAGAAAGTGATGAAGGATAAATAGTCTCAAACGAAAACGAAATTTGAAGAAAATGAACCTGCCTGTCTTTGCTGTGGGTTATCAGAATACTGTGTATTGAAGGTGAAACCCGCATTGCGTTCCGAGCTCTCATACGAAGGAGGTGATTGATTCTGACTTGGATAGGCGTAGTTTACATTTTCTTGAATCGGGTATTTCTTCTCTGGATGAAACATGTACGACATGATAATTTAGGAAAAAATCGATATTTTTCGATGAATTTTTGAATTACTGAGACGAATAAATGAAGCTGTGAATACGAAAATCATGCCTTATCTTGTGGTTGTCTTGACGATGCAAACTTTCCGACGAAAATGATAAAATACAGATAAAGCTTCTAGTTTCGTTTTGCACCTGCATCATCGAGTAATTGAATGGCGCAAGGAAATAGTGTTCAGACATTTTTGAGGAAGATAAGTCATGCATACTGTAGTAAACTATTTTGAATGGTCGAATTTCGAAATAAATGTATCATATTTAAATTGCGAAATCTCGATTACAAACAATAATGAATTAACTAATAAATCTCAATTCATGTCGGGATCCATCAATAACTTACGAAATTTATTCGCATTTATATTTCGAAATATACAAAGATCAATTTTCGGCCTCGAAATTCTAAGTTACATCCTGAGCTATATCTCCTCATAACTGGACCGGATATATCATGGCTCAAACATATGTGAACCCTTCAATTTTCTTGCTTGTTTATCATCTCTTTCTTGAGTCGTTTCAATCATTCAGAGAGGCTCATTGTAACAATCACCCAGTATTTATAGAAAATCAACCTAAAAAGCGGACGAGGTTTACAAATGAGTCAGTTTTGCATGTGAAGAGGTCTTGAGGATAAGCCTGATGTTCTTTCTTCCGTTTCTCACTTCCTCCTACTCGATTAACAACTGTCAGGTCGGATTTCGAACGGATGTTTTTATGCCCTCGCCACATATTCGCTCAAAAACCAAACACATTTGTCACTTTTGTTGTTCGTCCATTTCTCTTGATTTTGCATTTTTAAAAATCGCGCTAAATATATAAATTTTATTGATTAACTCATAATTAAATTGATAACCTCTAATTCTGATGAATTATTTAGGAAGACGTTTTTTGTCGGTGATTTATAAAACGATATCAATCAAAAATGAACGAAGATCAAATTATGAAGATCAAGGATGAGGTTCGCTTTTTATTTATTTTAATTTTTTTAAATCTTTAGATGTTCCCAATTGTCTACGATTTCAACCTGACTGCCGATCAAAAAATGGAAAAACTGTCGAAGTTTTCCGATGAAGAACGGGACGTCGTCAAAGTTGCTGGGGTTAGAAAATTTCCGAGAACTAATGCAAGTAATAATTTCAGAAACCAATCGATAAGCCGTTCCTCGAAAAAATAGATCAGATATTCGACTATATGAAGAAGGAGATTTTGCCTAGTGCGACTCCAAAGGCAAGAAAATATTTTTAAAGAATGAAAATTCAAATTTAGGCAAAAGACGTCTTCGAGAAAGTTGTCGTAGGAGAAAAACTCGCGAAACCATCGCAAATGAAGGGATTGTCCAAAGAGGATCGAGCTAAACTCATTCACGAATTGGTATTTTATCGGATTTAAAATTTATTTTGGTTTTACTTTATTTGTTTTCTTCAGATTGGAAAAGCCGTCGGCACTTGTGAGTCCGAGGATGAACAAAGCATACAGTTGGTTGAATTGAAGTTTCTGGTAATCATTTTTCCATAGATTCGTATTTACTTGATTTTTTTCTTTCCAGGTAAAATTGAAGAAGGAAGGTCTTGTCGGAGGAGCGAATTGATTTTTGAATTATCCTTTCTTGCACAAATCAATCATCGATATATTGTGTGATAAATCTAAGATAGAATGGATTGTAAGACGAAATATTTGATGTTTAACTATGTTTGCTAATAAAAACTATTAATGAAAATATGAATTATAAAGTAGAAGACACAAGTAATATTCCCGATATGAAAACAACGTCATAGAAGTATTTTTCTCGAATTCTGTAGGGCTAGACAGGATTATAGCAAAAAAATCGCATGAAAAACGGATCAGTGTAACCAAAAATATGAATCTCTGAAGACGACGATCTGAAAACCCTTTTTACGAGCAAATTTTCTATCATTTTTGAACGTTTTGACAAAAAATCATTGGCTTTGTTATAATGACTACATAAATTTACATTTTCAGCAATCTGACTAAAGCTCAATTTCCAAAATCGCTATGTCAATCTAGAAACGCTTCTGATATTCAAATTTTTCAAGTATAGTTTTCTCTTTCCTAGTCGCTTGTTACGTGCTAACGTTAACAATAATTTTGTTCGAATTATATAATTTTCTCAATGCTTTACTTTTTTTTTGAAATTTGCTTCGAGAATCACGTGAAACAGGACTTTGATGCAAATGATCGCGATACTTCATCAATTTTTTGGCATGTGATAAGCAATAGAATAAAATTATCGTTTTGATACTCTCCTCAAAGGATCCTTCCCGTACTAATCTAACAATTACCTCTTATCACATGATAAAGAATAGGATAAAATTACTGGCGGTATATTTTCTCCAAGGTGAAAGGTCTTTCCCATACTTTTGCAGGAAAGAGTTTGGTCATGTGAAACTACACAGTAATTTTGTTGCTTATAAGCCATTCTATGCAAAAATGGAGAATAGTTAAGAAAGGTTTGGTACAGCCCAAAATTCGTATTCCTAGAAATAGTCTCTAGTACTGTAATCGAGGTCGCATAGCTTAGGTGCACGTCATTTACTGTAGCGTAAACAACGTGCACCCGAACTCCGGGACCTCGATTACAGTACTAGAGGCTATTTCTAGGAATACGAATTTTGGACTGTGTCAAGCTTTCTGTTCGTCTTAGAAATAATGCCTCTTAAATGCCATAATTTTAAGCGTTTCTTAATTCACAACTATATTTTAGAATATATTACGATACAAGAAAATGGATGCTACTTCTGATAATTCAGCAATTTTATCGTCAAATTTATCAGTTTCTTCATCTACAGTTGAAAGTATTGCCGAATCCTGGAAACTCAATGGGCCTTATGATTCATTCGGGGATTTTATGTAAGAATTAACATATCTTTGACTATTTAAACCACTAATTAATGAAAGAGCAGATGAAATTTGGGCTCCTAGAAAAAGACACCGGAACATCAGGACACCAGTTTAGAAAAAGTGGTCTTTTTCTAGGGACCTACAATTAGAAAAAATGTTTCAAATTGAAGACTTTTAAATTGAAGATCCGATCCCCAAGGTCGAGATAACTTGATCGCAGTTACAATATTGTTCCTACTTAGCCTCTTTGCTTCCGTATCAAACTTACTATTAGTGTCAGTTATCCTAAGATGCCACGAAACACGTTCTGAACCAGGGTGAGCTTCGTCACAATTTTTCATATCCTTTTTCCAAGGTATCATGATATTCCCTTTACAGCTATTGGTTCATAATCTCATCAGCCTTTTGCGAGTTGTCCATGGCCGCCATAATGTTCATATTTCTCGCCCCAGTTCAAGTGATTCAGGATGAAAATATCGTTTGAGGACCTTTTTCTGTCAATTTTCAAAAGTTCCATTTAGTTCACATACGAATGGAACTATCGAATGATGTTCTTCTATAATGGGTTTTGGTATACGTACATCGTTCAGTTGGTGGTCATGTCGATTAACAGGTTAAATCTATTTTCTTCCATAACTAGTTTAAAAAAATCCTTCCAGACTCATATCGGTAACCTTCCCGATGAGTTTCAAACACATCTTCTCCAAATCACGAACCCTAGTGATAATCGGCTGTGATTTTCTCGCTGGATTTCTAATCGCATCTCCAATGCTATTTCCATGCTGTAGAATGCCGTATTATATTGAGTATATGTCTGGAAGTTATGAGAATCCACTGACCTGGTCAGTTAGCAGCATTTTGTTTTATTTTCGAAATTTATTGGAACACGTCAAGTTTGAACTCTTCTCTTCTTATTTACCCTTCATCGATTTCATTTCATTAATTTTATCACAAAAATGTTTTGAATACAGTTTTCAAGCAGTTCTTTAATGTTTTCAGGCTGATTAACTGATTCAGCATTGCTTTTAGGTACCAATACCTCGATTTTGCTATTGGTTTTGGTCCTTGTCCATTAATAGTATTCTCATATTCGTTCATCTTCATCAAACTTCGAAGGAACAATAAGAATATGGTCGCCCTTAAACGGAATATTTCTGTCAAACGAGACTCTGAAAACCAAGCGAGAAGTAAAGTTAACGCTACCGAGTTGCGACTTCTGATTCAGGTATTCAAACTATAATTCTGATAAAGGAAATCCATTTTTGAATGTGCAAATAAGATTTTATTATTGCATGTTCTCTCTCTCTCTCAAATTATAACCATCGTTTAGCTATTATAAATGATCATCACTATACTTTTATCAGAATATCAATAAACGGCGAATTCTTCTACCCAAATCCAAAAATTTAGTTCATGATGTTCTTCATTTTCTATTTTATTACATTGCTAGTTTGGACTGTTATGCCTTACATTTCAAACTCTAAGTGGGCTAGGTTCGCTATGATTATCCTGTTTCCAATCAACAATGCGGTATACATTTTTTTTTTAATTTTCAAATAAGAACGGCTATTTGAAAACAAATCTTCAGATATCATCGATAACTTTGTTCATCTTCAACAAAAGTGTCAGAACGAAAGTGAATGCAATTTTCTGCTTCAAACATTCGAAAGAACGAACTCAGTCGATCAACAAGAGCGCGAGTGGAAATGAAGTTCACAGCTCTCCTATGACTGATTCTCATTGAATTGGAAATTTTTAAACGCATGAAATTTTATTATATAACTTTGGAGACGGCGGTGTTTCAGAACTGGGGTTAAAAATGATAAATAAGGTCACCTTTCCAAGTTCTGAATTGAGTTTATATTAAGACATATAATTTTGAATTATCGTATTTACTGTATTAGAAGTCTACCTCTATTTGAAGCTCACTTCTAATAGAAACCCCCCTTAATAGAAGCCCAGGCTTTGTAAAAGCCTTACAAAGTAAAGATGTTCATCCATTTTGCATACCATTTATTGCCGTGCTTTGTAAAACTCGATCAGCATGAGTGTGTATCCTTTATCCATAAAAGTTTTCGGTGGGTAAAGATATAGTTTGATGGATAACGATCGCCCTCCGATCAGCATGCGCAATAATTGCATTTTCGAATTATCTCTTCTTGCACAGATCAATTATCGATATATTGTGTGATAAATTTAAGGTAGAATGGATTGTAAGACGAAATATTTTATGTTTAAATGTTTGTTAATAAAAATTATTAATGAGAATATGAATTATAAAGTAGGGGAGCGCAAGTGAAATTCTCGATATGAAGACAAAGTCATGGAAGTATTTTTCTAAGAACATTTAGGACTAGACATGATTATAGCAAAAAAATCGCATGAAAAACGGATCAGTGTAACCAAAAATATGAATCTCTGAAGACGACGCTCAGAAACCTTCTTTGCGAGCAAATTTTCTATCATTTTTGAACATTTTGACAAAAAATCACTGGCTTTGTTATAATGACTACATAAATTACATTTTCAATGATCTGGCTAAAGCTCATATTTCCAAAATCGCTATGTCAATCTAGAAACGCTTCCAATTTTCCAAGTATAGTGTTCTCTTTCATAGTCGTTTGTTACGTGCTAACGTTGAGAATAATTTTGCCCGAATTATATAATTTTCTCAATGCCTTACTTTTTTCTTGAAATTTACTTCCAAAATCACGTGAAATCGGACTTTGATGCAAATGATCGCGAAACTTTATCAATTTTTTGGCATGTGATAAGCAATAGGATAAAATTATCGTTTTGATACTCTCCTCAAAGGATCCTTCCCGTACTAATCTAACAATTACCTCTTATCACATGATAAAGAATAGGATAAAATTACTGGCTGGTATATTTTCTCCAAGGTGAAAGGTCTTTCCCATACTTTTGCAGGAAAGAGTTTGGTCATGTGAAACTACACAGTAATTTTGTTGCTTATTAACCATTCTATGCAAAAATGGAGAATAGTTAGGAAAGGCTTGGTACAGCCCAAAATTCGTATTCCTAGAAATAGTCTCTAGTAATGTAATCGAGGTCCCAGAGCTCAGGTGCACGTTATTTACGCTACAGTAAATGACGTACTCGAAAATTCGAACATCGTCCAGAGGCATAAAACCGATCACCACCTATGCCAAAAGATGCAGCTCGACGAACTGAGTAAGAATATGTAAAAATGATTGAAAAATACCCGAAACTTTTCTCTGTAAAAACTCAAAATCGGGTAATTTTCCGACATTTTTTGATAATTACGCTTGTAAAACGCGCTTAGCCGCAACGAATTTTAGCATGGTGATAAAGTTGAATCCTCAGGGATAATATCGGTATAGGTCACGTCGCACAGAGTCGCGTATTACTCGAGTTTTGATTTTTGAACATTTTTGATCGTCCCTTTATAGCATAAATCATTTTAAAAAATCATCGAATAATGAAATACGGCTCAAATCTATAAAATTTGGATGGAATCTATGAAAGTTATCATTTTTTGAAAGCGATTTATGCTGTAAAAGGCACTGACCAACGATTTTCAAAAATTTATAACCTCCGTGATACTCACTTTTGTGCAAAGTGACATATACCATTTTCAAGCCTGTAAACAGGACCACAATAACATCATTCAAGTCCTGCCCTTAACGCGTTTTACAGGTGTACTGATTAAAAATGTAGGAGAAAGTAAAAAGTTTGTCGATTTTTACTTTGAAAAAAATTATTTATTATTTTATTTTTCAATCATTTTTACATATTCTTACTCAGTTCGTCGAGCTGCATCTTTTGGCATAGGTGGTGATCGGTTTTATGCCTCTGGACGATGTTCGAATTTTCGAGTACGTCATTTACTGTAGCGTAAACAACGTGCATTCGAGTTCTGGGATCTCGATTTTCGGGTTCTCCATCCTCGATTACATTACTAGAGACTATTTCTAGGAATATGAATTTTGGACTGTGTCAAGCTTTCTGTTCGTCTTAGAAATAATGCCTCTTAAATGCCATAATTTTAGGCGTTTCTTACTTCAAAATTATATTTTAGAATACATTACGATAGGAAAATGAATGCTACTTCTGATAATTCAGCAATTTTATCGTCAAATTTATCAGTTTCTTCATCTACAGTTGAAAGTATTGCCGAATCCTGGAAACTCAATGGGCCTTATGATTCATTCGGGGATTTTATGTAAGAGTTAACATATTTTTGACTATTTAAACTACTAATTAGTGAAAGAGCAGATGAAATTTTTCATTTTCGAAGATAATTAATCTACGACTAATTTCTCAATCAGACCAAGATTAGTTCACTTCTAGCCTTGTGAACAGATGAATGAAATTTTAACGGAACAATTATTTGGAGATTAATTTAATTTTTTGCATGAAACATGAGAGCATGTGGTATCCTTGAAATCATTGTGCCATTACGAAATTTCAAATAGCTGTTTGAAAAACCATAAGACCTCAAGCCATTGTGAAATAGTGTATGGTTAGGGGAGAATATTGGAAGGCAGGGTTTCTTTTCTCATACTATTTCGCATAGTTTAAGAGCTTATGGTTTCCAAGCTACCATTTCAAGTGTTATGATATCATGACTTATTGATTGATCTCTGAAATGAACATCTTCAATTTTCAGATCCGATCCCCAAGGTCGTGATAACTTGATAGCAATTACAATATTGTTCCTACTTAGCCTCTTTGCTTCCGTATCAAACTTACTATTAGTATCAGTTATCCTAAGATGCCACGAAACACGTTCTGAACCAGGGTGAGCTTCGTCACAATTTTCATGTTTTTTTCCAAGATATCACAATATTTCCCTTACAGCTATTGGTTCATAATCTCATCAGCCTTCTGTGAGTTTTCCATGGCCGTCATAATGTTCATATTTCTCGCCCCAGCTCAAGTGATTCAGGATGAAAATATCGTTTGAGGACCTTTTTCTGTCAATTTTCAAAAGTTTCATTTAGTTCACATACGAACTCAACTATCGGATGATGTTCTTCTATAATGGGTTTTGGTACACGTACATCGTTCAGCTGGTGGTCATGTCGATTAACAGGTTGAATTTATTTCCTTCTATAATTATTTTTTTTAAAATCCTTCCAGACTCATATCAGTAACCTTCCCGATGAGTTTCAAACACATCTTCTCCAAATCACGAACCCTAATGATAATCGGCTGTGATTTTCTCGCTGGATTCCTAATCGCGTTTCCAATGCTATTTCCATGCTGCAGAATGCCGTATCATATTGAGTATATGTCTGGAAGTTATGAGAATCCACTGACCTGGTCAGTTATCTCAGCAACTTTTTTTTTTTAATTTTCGAAATTTATTGGAACATATCAAGTTTGAATTCTTCTCTTCTTATTTATCTTTCATCGATTTCATTTCATGAATTTCATCACATAAAAATTGGTTTTGAATACAGTTTTCAAGAAATTCTTTAATGTTTTCAGGTTGATTAACTGATTCAGTATTAATTTTAGGCACCGCTACCTCGATTTTGCTACTGGTTTTGTTCCCTGTCCATTAATAGTATTCTCATATTCGTTCATCTTCATCAAACTTCGAAGGAACAATAAGAATATGGTCGCCCTTAAACGGAATATTTCTATTAAACGAGACCCTGAAAATCAAGTAAGGAACAAAGTCAACGCGACCGAGTTGCGACTTCTGATTCAGGTATTCAAACTCTAATTTTTTATCATTCTGGTAAAGGAAATCGCTTTTTTAATGTACAAAATGAGATTTTATTATTGTATGCTCTCTCTCTCAAATTATAACCATCGTTTAGCTATTATAAATGATCATAACTATACTTTTATCAGAATATCAATAAACGACGAATTCTTCTACCCAAATCCAAAAATTTAGTTCATGATGTTCTTCATTTTCTATTTTATTACATTGCTAGTTTGGACTGTTATGCCTTACATTTCGGACTCTAAATGGGCTTGGTTCTCTGTGGTTATCCTGTTTCCAATCAACAATGCGGTAAGCATTAATTTCAAAAAATTTCAAAAAGAAGGGCTATTTGAAAACCATAGTATCATAATACATGATATTGGCAAATAAATAGGGTAAAGCGTTTCTCCCACACAATTTCGTCTTGTCTTGAGTTTTGATATCATGCGTTATCTAGGTTAGTTTACTGATAAGTAATGAAACCGAATTTATGCTCAAATAGAGAGAAGAAAGAATAAATCACAGGAATGAGAACGACTACAATCTTAAATACCAGGTAAGAAAGATCTAAGGGGTGAAATCTTATGAGTTAGAAAAATAGAGACAGAAATCAGTTTGCGTCCGCAATAGTTAGAACGAACAAATCTTCAGATATCATCGATACTTTTGTTCATCTTCAACAAAAGTATCAGAACTAAAATGAATGCAATGTTCTGCTTCAAAAATTCGAAAGAACGAGCTCAGTCGATCAACAAGGGCACGAGTGGAAATGAAGTTCACAGCTCTCCTATGACTGATTCTTATTGAATTGGAAATTTTTAAAACGCATAAAATTCTATTGTACAATTTTTTCATCAAAACCTTTACTAAATGTGGTCTTATAAAATAAATCTTTATTAAAGAAATTTTAGGATTATTGTTCATTGTTTGTTTGCTTTCTTGAACTCGGATTTCTCCTTAAAATACCCGTTAAATTCTAATTGACTATAATACACATTTCAAAGAATTATGCAATTTATATAGGCTATAACTTCGTGGGAACTAATAGTTTTTCTTTCATCACAGAAGAAACGATGAATAACTCAGATTAAAAATGTTCCTGAAACGAGGCTAATAATTTGTACGAGACAGTAATAAAAACTTAGATAAAAGCAACTCGACGGCGTTTATAAAATAGCGATGTTCAAATTGCATATAATATAAGGCAGATCTCTACTAAAATTGTGTTGATTTAAAACTAGACTTGACTTATAAAACATTCCTAGTCTTGTTCCCATTAGGTGAGATCAGCTACCCCCCGCCCGTAATGGGACAGTCCGCCTATCCTAGCCACACAGGACTAGTGGCCCGGCTCGAGGACGGACTGTTGTTGTGTGCAACAGCCGAGGGATTTCAGGCAAATTTTCCGCGGTTTTATCCACTATCAACATTTCTTAACCCCCTTGGTTTGGGTCGAGATGCAGACTGACCTGAGACATGCTCTAGACAGCGACGCACAACCACTGCGCTAGACCACCATATATTCTTCGTATCATTGATAATAATCCAAGACGTTGCGACATTTGGATAGCACATTAGGCTAACCTTCGGTGGCAAATGATCGCCCTCAGGTGTAATTAAATATTCGAGGTAAAAAATTCAACTTACAATGAAAAGTCGATCACATAAAAGTTTTAGAATATTTCCACATGTTAGCAATTATCAGATGGGAAAAGGTTCTTACTTATTAACCATGCTCTAAACCAGAACAATATTTCTATCATTTTGCGATAGATAAGCCCGAATGATCTGTGGGTAAGTGCTATTTTCCCTGGTTTGTGTTTGATCCTGATTAATTCACGTCGCTTGCTTATCAGTGGCACTACAATTTACATATTTTCTGGCATAAAATGCATGCAATCGTGGGCCTATCGGCTTTAAATTGCTCTCTTCCATTGTTGGACTAGAGAAGAGGCAGAATGGCCTGAAAAGCAGAAGCAGCCGTGCATCATTTTTATTGCTGCACAAACCCTATAACTCATCGGCCGATTTGGGTGCTTAATTTTTGATGACACAATTCCGAGCGAAATCGACTGATTATAAATAGTCTCGCTCATTTTATGTTTTACTTTTATTATAGAAATTTTATTTATTTATTATTGTAATAAAACATTTTGATTTCTCAAGCTCTGACTGATCAAATTGTAAATGCTATCGTTATCGATAAATAGTTTGAGTTTTAAATAAAATAATCTGAATACCTATTTATTTAAAAATGAATTTAGAACTACTCTCGAGTTTAATGAGATCGAAAAATGAGTAGATTGATTGAAGACGAAGTTAGAAATCGACAAAATGGTGTTCATCACGGACTCGGAGATGATGAAATGTGAGTTGCATCAGTAAACTTTTCTAAAGATCATATGTGTATTTTGACATTGTAATATAATTATTTGAAATTTGCTCACAAAAATCTCAATCTTAACAAATCGATTTCAGCAGGAAGTATGATGAACTACAAGCTACAACAGCAGCTGAGAACGATAAAAGTGAAAAGGACGAGAAGAAACCTGCGGCGAAGAAAGTCTCCATTCTTAAATTGGTGAAATGAAAAGAAAATATTAATTACGAAAATTGATACGGATTCAGTTCCGTTACACGACCTCGCTAGAACGAATATGGATCTTGGTTGCGGCTGTAGTTGCGTGTTTCACTGGTGCAGGCTTCCCATTGATGTCGATTCTGCAAGGACGAGTCACAGGGGCATTTGCTAAGTATCAGTCCGTATTGACAAATGGTAATTCATTTGTCTATTTGGAAACCTCAAGCCTTGAAGCCATGCGAAATAGGGTGAGAGATGGTAGGGAAAACGATTCCTTTCTCACGCTATTTCCCATGACTTGAAGTTTCCAGATTGCCATTCATTTTTTGTATTATTCTGTCAATTCGGTATTTTTGTACAAAAATATATAGCCATATTGATAAAGGCTTTGATTCAGGTGATATTTTTGAACGAACTTTTCATTGCAGTAAGTCTACCTGGTAATGAAACCTACACTCCTGAAGACTTTCAACACGATGTGATGTACGCAGTTTGGGGCTACGCGGGAATGTCGATTTGCTATTTCTTCAGTGGAGCTATTACCGTCTGTTCATTCTCTTGATGACCTTAGAAAAAATCTATTTATTTTAGGTAGCATCCTTCTTAATAATCAGCGAGAATATCAGCAATCGTTTGAGACGAGAGTTTGTTCGCTGTATTTTGAAGCAGGACATTTCGTGGTTCGATAACAATAACAGTGGAACACTGGCAATCAAGCTATTCGATGACTTGGAACGAGTCAAAGAGGGCACTGGTGACAAATTCGGAATGTTGTTCCAATTTACGAGTCAGTTCTTGACTGGTAAGAAAATTTGGTGGGAAAAAAACAATGAAATACCGAATGATTATGTAGGTTTTGTGGTTGCATTTACACATAGTTGGAAACTGACGCTGATCATGTTGGCCATGACACCGCTCCAAGCACTTGCCGGATATGGCATCGGAAAGGTCTCTTCATTCAAATTTCATTTATTATATTATACAATTTCTCAGTCCATGAGCACGTTCACCCAACAAGAAGCAAAAGCTTACGCGAAGGCAGGCAAAGTCGTTGAAGAGACGATTTCATCCATCAGAACGGTTGTTTCTCTCAATGGTCTGGAGATCGAGCTGGGAAAGTGGGTTTCCAAGGCATAAAGTGATTATCGATGCATCAGTTTATTTTGCAGATTTGGTGAAGCTGTTAGTGTCGCACGCAAGAAAGGACTACTCAAGTCTTTCTTCCTCGGTCTTTCGTTCGGATGCATGTCGCTTGCGCAATTTAGCTCTTTCGCTCTCGCCTTTTACATCGGCATCAACTGGGTGTACGATGGTTCTCTCTATTCAGGCACGATGATCACGGTAATTCGAAAATAAAAGTAAGTAAATCAATTTGTTCCATTCCAGACCTTCTTCGCCGTGATGATGGGGTCTGTAGCACTCGGACTTGCAGGTCCTCAGTTTGCCGTGCTTGGAGTAGCTCAAGGTGCCGCGACGAGTGTCTACGAAGTCATTGATAGAGTTGGCTATTTTTGATTACTTCATTAGTAAAAAAAAAAAAACAAATTTCAGGACCCGGAAATAGATTCGATGAGCCCCGAAGGAAAACGAGGCGATCGAATCAGAGGCGATATCGTCTTTGAGGACGTCCACTTCAATTATCCATCCAGACCAGACGTGCAGGTGTTGAAGGGTCTAAACGTACGAGTGAACCGCGGACAAACTGTTGCTCTTGTGGGTGCTTCTGGGTGTGGAAAGAGCACCGTCGTTTCACTCCTGCTCCGATACTATGACACACTTGGTGGCAGGGTAATAGCGTGAAGAAGCTTCGTAAAATTTATCGACTTCTTTTAGATTCTGATAGACGGTGTGCCGATCAACGAGTACAACATTGAATATATCCGACAGGAGATTGCTGTCGTGTCGCAAGAGCCAATTTTGTTCAACTGTTCCATTGAAGACAACATCCGGGTCAGTTTATGTAACTTTCGTTTCTTTGAAATAATTTGTCATATTCAGTACGGCAACCTCTGTGTCACTGAAGATCAAATTGTAAATGCGTGTAAAATGGCCAACGCTGAGAAGTTTATTGAAACGTTGCCACAACGTTACCACACACTTGTGGGCGATCGAGGAACGCAACTTTCTGGAGGACAGAAACAACGTAATAACAATTTAGAAGATTTTGTTAAACACACAATTTCTTTCTCCAGGTATCGCTATCGCTCGAGCACTCGTCAGAGATCCCAAGATTTTGCTTTTGGACGAGGCAACGTCTGCCCTTGACACTGAATCGGAAGCACTCGTGCAAGTAGCTCTGGACAAAGTATGATTGGATAGTTTTTTTTTTAATTCACCGCTGTTTATTTTGGCTGCGCGTGGTAGGACGACTCTCATCATTGCACATCGACTTTCGACGATCAAAAATGCCGATCGGATATTGGCGTTGAAGGTAACCAATATGAAGCAACGCAAATTATTTTTGGAGAAAAATAGTGGAATGTTTGTTTATAATAAAAATGATGAATCTTCAGGAAGGAGTCGTGGTTGAAGAAGGAACTCACGCCGAACTGATGGCCAGAGAGGGAATGTATCACGCACTCGTCACTGCTCAGACGTTCACTGACGCAGTTGATGCTGCTGGACAAGGCTCGTCAAAATGAGCGCCGAAATTAAAGAATAGCAAAGTTTAGGCAGAAAACATAGTAGTTCGGAATCTGGAAGTCTTGAAGATAAAGTGCTTCGACGACTCTCTCAACAAGTATCTGAGATCTCGGAAGTCCAAAGCCGCATGCGATCAGTAACCACATTGACAGTGAACCCGGGCGAGGATAATCAAATTGAAAAGAAGGACGACTTTGCTAGACTGAAGAGAGGCAAGACTCATAGGAAACAATTCTTAGAGTTACTTTGATTTCAGAGCTCGACGAAACTGGTGCCAGACGCTCAAACCTAATTGAGATCGTTGGTTACGCGAAGAGGCATTGGAAGTGGATGGTCCTCGGATGCTCTTTCTGTCTTATTGGAGGTTGCTCAATTACTTCATTCGTATGCATCGGATTTCAATTTAGGACTCGTCTACCCGACATATTCCGTCTTCTTCACCCAGGTCATCAACGTCTTCTCTCTACCGCATGATGAGATGAAGAAGAAGGGTCACTTTTGGGCGCTAATGTTCCTCGTGTTGGCATTTACTCAGCTGATCACTGGATTTTCTCAGGTGCAGAGATTTGGATCATAATTTCTCTCTTTCAGAATTTGTTCCTGGGTTCATTTTGATATTTAGACGTTCTTCATGGGAATCGCATCCGAGAATTTGACGTCCGACATGAGAAACGGCTTGTTCCGTAACATCCTCTCCCAGCACATCGGCTACTTTGACAATCCTCTACACGCTTGTGGAAGAATCTGCACTCGACTGGCTACGGATGTTCCAAATCTGCGATCAGCCATCGATTTCCGACTGACCGTCGTCTTCACTTCGATTATCTCGATTATTGCCGGAGTTTCGCTGGCATTTTACTATGGATGGCAGATGGCTCTACTCATCGTCGCCATTCTACCTCTATTTGGTTGGTCACCGTGTGTATTTTCTTGCAACTTTTGCCTCTCTTTTAGTACTCGGCCAATTCCTTCGTGGTAGAAGGTTCTCTGGCAAGTCGGTGAAGAGCGCGAAGGACTTTGAAGAGTCGGGAAAGATCGCTATTGAGGCGATTGAGAACGTCAGAACTGTGCAAGCTTTGACTAAGGAGCAACTCTTCTATGAACGATTCTGCAGGAGGTTGGATGGTCCTCATAGGGAAGCTCACAAAGAGGCACTGATACAGGGACTATCGTACGGGTAAGTGCTATCCTCTAGCAAAAAACCTCTCAACCTTCAATGAATCTTCTTGAATTGGCAAATTTTATTTAGTTTCGCCGCATCAACCATCTTCCTGATGAATACATGCGCTTATCGACTGGCACTTTTCTTGATTCTCAAAAAGCATCAAATGCCCATTCAAGTGCTCCGTGTCATGTACGCAATCACCATCTCGTCCACTACATTGGGGTTCGCCACTTCATACATTCCCGAATACATGAAAGCATCGCTAGCTGGTGGCATCATCTTCAAGATGCTGGGGGAGAGGACGAACATTGATAATTTGTCCAAGTCTGGACGAAGAGAGGTAAGCACCTCTCTCGAACTTGGAGAGAATATTCTTCTTCTTTAGAAGCTAACAGGCGATGTAACCTTCAAAGAAGTCAAATTCGCCTATCCAGAACGTGAATCTGTGGAAATTTTGAAGGTCGGCAAAAGTTTCTTCAACGTCAGAACGAAATGTGACCATTTCCAGGGACTATCGTTCACCGTTCGTCCAGGGGAAACACTTGCATTGGTGGGTCCGTCTGGTTGTGGCAAAAGTACCGTAGTCGCATTACTCGAGAGATTCTATGATGTTCTGGATGGTCAAGTTGTTAGTGTTGATATAAAGAAATATTTGTTTTTAAATCATTTCATTCAGCTACTTGGAGATTCCGACATTCGCGAGTTGAATCCACATTTCACTCGCAGCCAGATTGCCCTGGTTTCGCAAGAGCCGATTTTGTTCGACTGCTCCATCAGAGCGAACATCTGCTATGGAATGGAATGTAAGATGCGGAGTGGTTTGCTTGAATATACAATGAATTTGCAGTCGAAGCCAGCCAAGAGCAGATCGAAGCTGCAGCCAAGAAGGCGAACATTCACAACTTCATCACAACATTACCAGATAGGTATGAGACCAGAGTTGGCGACAAAGGAACGCAGCTCTCTGGTGGTCAGAAACAACGCATCGCCATCGCTAGAGCTCTGATTCGAGACCCGAAGATTCTGCTACTTGATGAGGCTACCTCAGCGTTGGACACTGAATCAGAGAAGGTTTGTCTCGACTTTTTCTAGATTCTGACAATCTATCTTCTCTAGATCGTACAAGACGCCCTCGACAATGCTCGAGTAGGCAGAACGTGCATCGTCATCGCGCATCGACTGAACACCATCATGAATGCGGATTCAATAGCAGTTGTGCAACAAGGAAAAATCGTGGAGCAAGGTTAGTTCACACAATGAAAACTATGAGAAAATATAATTTAGGTACCCACGCAGAACTAGTGGCACAGAAGGGTGCTTATTATGAGCTGACGAAGAAACAAATCAAACATAAGGATAACGAAAACGAGGATAAAGCTGCTTATTGAATCTATAAACCTGGTTTTATTTTGTATTATTGTAAAAATTAACATTTTGAATAAAATATCATGTTTTATTGATTTGCTTGGGTATAAGTATTTACACATACAGACAAAAATGGATGACAAAGAGAGTGGACATTTCGCTAGGCAGACCAGAATTGTTGTGTGAATTAGGGAATATCATTGATTTCGAACAAAATCATTCTTAAATTAACTAATCAATGATAAGAAAATAGTTTTAAAAATCAAATGCGATGAAACAAGTATGGAGAATAAACCGTATGGAAGAGTATTGGGACATTATCATTCAAAGCCAAATTTAATTTGCCTAAATTTTCAAAGAAAATTTTGATTACTAATACTCGTGAAAATGCATCTAAAATGAATTGATCAAAACGCAACTCAAAATGTTAAATTTGAAAAAAAAATGGAATAATTTACGAACTGAACTAACTCAGAGTAACTGTGTCAAAATCGGATATCTAAATGCACGAAATTTTCGCTAAATGGCAGAAAAGTCGAAAAGTCGACGAGAAATGGAAAATTGATGATAACTGAATGGATATTTTGAAAATGCAAGGGTACAAATGAAAAGTATTGAGGTGAAAATATCGGATTATCGAGTTTTGTTGATCTTGAAATAAGGGAATATAAATAGGAAAAAAATGTAATAATAACCAATAAAACCTCGACAAATTTTGGCATTTCCAAGATTCACTGAGGAGTTTAGCAAATCTGGGATTTTTAATGAAAACTATTGGTTGAAAAGTAATAAAATCAGTAGGAAATAGCTTTTCAACAAATATCCTAATCTCTAATAATTAATTTCTTAGATAAAACTTCGCCTCATAAAGAAACGTAATCGTAACGAATTGAAATTAACCGTTAAATGGAGTTTGATTATTTTAAATTAAAAATAAAATAGGAAAAACGTTCACCGAACACTCGAAAAATCAATGCAATTTCAAAATGTCTGAGATTTGAGTAAGTGACAAGTTTTTTGCTAGAAAATGTCGCTGCACATTGCAAAATAATGGCTAGATTCGGAGGAAATGACAGAAATATCGTTGATTTCTTACAATTCTTATTGCCAATGACCGATAGCTTGAGACGAAATAAACGAATCACGCGTATTTGAATGTGCAAAGTGGGCATTGCATATGTACAAATAGTCGTCTATCTCATTCCTTGAATATGGTATAATAGCGTAAAGCCGGTTGTAAATAACGGGCTAATTCTCACGTATCGAAAGTTTATGTGTTTTACTTCATCTCAAGTAATCGGTCATTTACAATATAAAATCACACGTTTTTTGTAATTTAATAAGAAATCAACGCTAATATTTGCAAGTATAATTAATTTCGATTAAACATGTTCAAGGATAATTAGGAGAAATATAAATAAAATCTACTCGATTAGTCGGAACACGGAATAATTGGCCTCTTGGTCTTCACTGACTTCGAATAAGAAGCACATCACGAGCAGAGTTTCGTCGGTATCCTTGTTTGAAACAATCTGAAAATGAAATTCCATTTGAAACAGTTTCCTAAACTCACTAGGGCAATAATTTAAATAATCAAGTCCTTTTCGAAATATATTTAGATTAAAGATTTCAAAATTATTTGAACAAGTTGGTTTTTAAATAATAATAAAATGCCATAAGTACCTGCAAAACAGTGAAATTCTCCAGCACATTGTTCATCCACTCCTGGAATTGCAGCTTCTTCAACTCGCTGATGAATTTGGTCATGTATTCGCACATGGACGAGTTTTCGAGATTATAGGTGTACGGACCAACTAGAGCGTTGTAGTTCACCGGTTTGAAGCTCTAAATTTGAAAAAGTTTTAACTATCATCCCTAAAGTCGCAAATTTACCTCAATTTTCTCGACGGCTTTAGTACCGAATGAACAAACTTGCGTTGCAACTCGGATGTCGAACTTTTTCATTGACTTGTAGTACGCATCAACAGCATAGGTTAATGATCTAAAATTTTTGCACTTTCAAATGTTGAATTCCCATTTTCGAAGCTACTTTGGATCTCCCTCGAATTCGATGTTGGCCCAGCATTTGGCGAGGTAGAATCGATCTTTCGGACATTTCTGGAACAGCTCTCGGAGCGAATTCGGGTATTTTTCGTAGATGCTGTCGATTTTGATGTTCTGAATGTAAGAGTATTAGGTTTTAATGATTTTAAATTAATTTAAAGATAAAGAAGTGACGACAAAAGTGGTTTTTTTTTATATCTGTAAAGATAAATGTAGGAATATTTCCATAAGACTATTTAACTTAAGTTCTACCTCCATGTCCTCAGGATTTCCAGGAATGTTGACGAGATTGACCCGATTTCCATTTTCGGCGTTTTCGACGTAGGCAGTGAACGAAATGAGCTCTATGTCCGAAGACATGATGCATCTGGAGTTGGAGAATTCCGTGTTGCAGGAAAGTCTGAAATTATAAGATAAAAGACTGTTTTTAAAATCCGTTTATTTTATAAAAAGAAGTCGAAGAATTTATTTTGAAGTTTTCATTCCTAATTTCGATATTTTAGACAGATTGAATGAGTAGGTCAAAAATAATCATTTTTATCGTTTTCTTTTAAATTTTCCAAGTCCCCCCTTTTCAATAACAGTTCATAAGATTCGTCGTGTACTAATTGATATCTATTGTCGGTTTGAATCGGTTGCTTGCTGCGGGTCGAAGAAAAAAGTGAGCAAACAGTTTCTGATATGGAATGAAGAAATGTCGAAAGAAAAACGAATCGGAAGAAATAGTGAATGAACATGACGTGAATGGACAAAGAAAAAAGACGCATAAAATCGTGAAATAGCCTGGAAGAGTGACTGGATGGCTACTGATTAGGACATGAACTCGTGAACTGAATCGATCAGTGATAAGGAGATGTCAGGTGCAAAAATGGCAAATTTCATGATTCAACATTTTTCAGTTGGCAAAATTTTATAGATTATAAAGAAAAATCTTACGATGTCACAGGCGGCTTGATATCCTGCACTGCGGACGTGATTTGGAACGGTAGCTGCAGATTCGTGGCCCAAAACGGGTTGCACATAGCTGGCAAAATTGCGGGGTTGGCTAAAATAAAATTTGTTTAGATCAACTCTATTCTCCAGAATGTTTTTTTTTCATTTTTTGGATTAAACAACTTGAAGGAATCGTATAGATTCAGAGAAGCGAGATCTAGGATGACGAAATTCGATTCCGAATAGGCCAATTTTTTCCGATTCAGAATTGTGTACGAAATTTTGTTGTGCCTTACTGGATTGGAGCTTGTTGATGAGTTGTTGCGTGGCGAGATGGTCTTTGGCAACCGCATCTGCGTGGAGCGGACTGGCGACGAGCGAAGTGGCCGAGGCAGCTGACAGAGCGGCAACCGTCGGCGACAGGGACGCGGACAGGTGCGTGTGGTCGAACGGGAGATGGCCAGGCGAGCTAGAGGGCATCTGCAACGGAGTTACTTATAATCAGATCTAGATAGTATAAATCTGAAAAAAAAATAGCTTTTAGATATAGAAGAGTAGGAAGAAGTCAATTTCAATTGCATCATCGAGAAATGATGAAATTGAAGAAACATCTTATTTAAACTCTGAATTTTTAACAGAAAAGACTGCAAACTTAGAGTTTTAGTGAAATTTTTGATTGATAGAAGATAGAACGGTATAACTGAGATAACTAAGGTGATAGATGGAAACTACCTGAATTCCATTGATTCTCGGCTTGGGCGTCAATGGCAGAATTGTATCAGGAAGTAAGCCGTTTTCGGTCTAAATTCTCTAATAACAAAACTGATCTTCACCAAATCCGAATTACCTTATGTTTAGTATGTTCCTCTCTGACTTTCTTCCTTGCAAGGACTTGGATGTGCGAAGAGACTTGCTTTCTCGTGCGGGTTTTGCCACATCGCAACTTGATGTACCGGGCGATCAGTTCGTTGCGGCCTAAAAAGTTAATTATTTTCGTTTTTAGGTTTTTTTAAATCACAGAAATTTTGTAAATCTCAAGACATCGCGGCACAAGATATTGGAAAATAGCATGAGAAAGATATTGCATCCTAATCCGTTTACCTAAGTTTTGCATCATGATCCCATTGGTCTTTTGTATTCCACACCCACTTTTTGAGAAGAGAGCAGGGAAAAGAAAAAAGTGGGTGTGAAATACAGGAGGTCGATGTTATTAGGCTTACAAATTGTCTGATTATCAATAATTTATGAAAAATACAATTTTAATAGCGTTTTTTTCTTCTAATTTCCATTTTTATGCCAATCAATCATTTGACCCCGCTGCTTCCTTTCAAGCTACTTTTTCACTTGCCTTCCCTCGCTTGCCCCTGCCAACCAACAGCTGGATATACAGAGGGAATGGACAGACGGGAATTGATCTAGCAGGTATTTTAGGGGTAGCTCCGGCGGTTTTCCTTTCCTATGCTTTTCATCATAGGGCAAGAGATTTTACATGGATCATTTACAGGCCTTTAGAATAGATCCTGATTTGGGGTCTGATCTCAGAAATCGAATTGAAAATCGAAAAATTGAATTTCGCTTAAATTTGACAGATGCAACGAGCAAGCAGAACGTTTGATGTGTAGATTTAATTAAATTGACATCGAGCATGGGTATATGATCTGTGGATTTTAAGATCATATAAAGCACTTTGTTCAAGTCGTTTTCACCATGAAGGTCATCTTTTACATTTTTAAACCACAATTCAAAATAAATCTCGATTTGCTGCTTACAGTTGACTACATTTGCGTTTTACAGTTTCTTCCCTAGAGGCAGTTTGCCTCCTTCCAACAATTAGTGCGAGGGCAGCTGGTCGGAGACGGACATAATAATTGGGTCTTTCTAGAGATAATAGGAAAACCGTAGAGCATAGAGAAACCAGAAAAATTACTGGACGAGAGATAGAAGATATGTTATAGAAGAAAAGAAGCCCGAAAAATTGCTCGACTGTAGATCAATCAAATCGCATCAAGCATATAGCGAATGCAAGGACTCTCGGATTTTGGTCTGTGACCCATTCAAACCAGCATAAAACCATCTGTTGGCGCCCCTAATACATTGGGAGTTCTTTTTCCTTTCATGGAGATGAGCTCTTTTGTGAGCAAAGCAGTAATTTTCCATCGAGAGCTTGTTGAGGATAATTGACAACTGCAGATTTTCTGGCAATAATATTTGGAGCCAATAAATCAAGACATCTCATGGGATTTTTAGAATGCAGAAAATAAAGCCATAATTTTAGGTCTTGCTGATAAATTTATATTGAAACTAACAAAATTATCGACGTTGTTATAAAAAATGGTATGGAAACCAAAAATCTGGTAATCATGCCAATACAACGTTTGATGAAACCCAATCCCACCACTATGACACCACTACCATATTCATTGGCATCGAATTGCACCATCATCGCATTGACCCACTTGAGAAGCACGCATAGTTTACATAGCACTTTTTGGTTCAGGAAGCTATTTGGTACCAAAAATGGTATCGAGTGCCAAAAATGACCATTTTTGGTAAAAATCCAGAACTTTCCCCAAAATGGCCTTAGACTAGAAAATTGGCATTTTTTATATTCTAATTTTCCATGTTTAACTTCTAAAACAGATCCGATTAGGTTCAATCCACATATTTTCGGTGCTTGTTTTCATCCATCGAACGACAAACATATAGCGCGCGATGGAAGGATGAAACATAGCAAAAGAGAGCGTAAGTCCGGCCAAAAGCAGACCAGCGAAAAAACAAAACACTCGCAAAATTTGAACTAATGCGGGGGCGTGAAACGCAAAAAAAACGAGAAAAAATGAAACTGGACAAATCTGAACGTGCCCACCAGCGTGGAAATATCGAAGCAAAAGTCAATGCTGATGTGTAGCAGAAGAAAACTGCCTGGGATGTTTCAAATACTGTTTTTATATTAACTAGTTCGAAAGACAAACGAACTACGCAATAGAAAATATCCACAAGTTATGCAAATAAACCTGCAAAATGAAAAGAATATCAATCTAATGAGTGATGATGATAGATTTGGTTTTATTTGCAGGAAAAATAGATAAATATTTAGAATAGTGCAAACTCTTTATTTGATTGCTTTAGAATTTTCTAAATTGCATCACATCGTCCTCAAGGTTAAGAAAAATGAATGAAAACTAGCCTTCATAAAATGTTCCAATAAACTGTCCACCATAAATTAAATTACCCTATCTCTAAAATTCTCGATGTTTACAGTTGTACTCTCGTTCTACTCGTCCTTGAACTATCCCTAAATCCATGTATTTCTCGCTTTTTATCCTACTTCTTGCCCTTTTATAGCCGAATCTCCCGCTGTTCCTTTCTGGCTTTCTGACTCTCCTCGGGTTCTGCATTAGCATTAGCCCTATAAGCCGAATTGTATAAATATTGGATGGCCGAGGTTTCGCTCTGCAAGACTTGGTTGCTTTGATGTCGACTTACAAGCCCGACAGACGCAGCGGCACACGACCAACAAACTTTGCGAGGCTAATTGAAAAGTCAAAGGGAAGAAGATTATAAACATGGATTAATCTCCTTAGATTAGAGAGTATTAGCTGAAATTGGAAATACTGGTCCACATAAAAGTTGTTAAATTCAAAATTTGCATACATCTTTCCTTAGAAATAGTTGTTACTCAGGACAGTGAAATAGAATTGCAGTTCGAGTATGCTAATTTTAAGATTTTCAAGATCTTATGTGAAGACCATCAGTATTTTTATTTAAGTTTCCTAAATCTTCAAGAGATGTTGAACATTTTCAATTCCATATTTAGCATGACCAAAATTCACTTTTATTTAAATCCTTGAGACTTGCAATTACGCTCTCCATACAGTAGTTGAATAGCATCATATTTCATGCTAAACTCGCCAATTATCGCAAGGATGCTCTATTTTTGCCCTTTAAAATCCCTTTCTCCCCTTTGGGCGCCATTTTTGTCGTCAAGTGATGCGTGACGGTGCGAATTTGAAACGCGGATGCGACAAATTGCGGACTGCGCGATTTGTCGGCAGAGGGGAAATTGCCCGGTTTGTGAAGATGATAAATTCGGATGCACAAAATTGTCGTACGGCAAAAAATTGGAATTCAGAATTACTTCCGTGTGATTGAATTTTTAAAAAGAAAAAATTTAGATTAAAAAAAAAATCGAAATTTTTACGTACCATACATCTTCCCTTCGTCGCTAATGATGATCTTCCTCCGTCCACATGGCGGATAGATGGCTAGGGCTTCTTGAAAGGCCTGAAATCAAATGAGTGAGACAATTCGCACGCTGATCGTCACTAGAGTTATCATAACCCTGACGATTGTGCTAATTTATATTTATAGGCTCCTAGAAAAAGATACCGGTTTTTTTTTTTTCTTTTCCTATCTTGCCTCCCCATACTATTTCTTAGAAAACCCCGTGTCTTTTTCTATGAGCCTATTTATAGTCATTCCATCGGATTGACTATCAAGAAATTTCGTATATTAATGATAAAAAAATTCAGTATTGTTGATGCCGAAATCTGGGAGGCGTGCAAAGTGGTGCACAGCTATTATTTTCAGTGGTTAGAAAGTCGAGAAATAGCACGCGAAAAAGATTGATCCTAAAATCGCTTCTTTCTCCCCTCATTTTCGACCTCCCGGATTTCGGCATCAACAATAATATTAAAAGATGCTACCTGCTCAATGGCCTGATCCCAGATGGACTCTCCCCCATCCAGCGCGATATCCGAAGGAGTCGAAGAACTTGTGCCCTGCTCAGGCTGACTTCCAG